>JAODJS010000022.1:30027878-30039156 GCA_027576325.1 Sciades assimilis | reverse complement strand
TAAGGTGTAAAGTCATGAAACGTGGTACACTGATAGAGGAGTGGACCCTGATTGATTTCATCAGGTTTCATGTTGGTACGTCTCACGCTCTAGCACCACCAACTGATCAAAGTCTTACATGTGTTCATGCACATAACTTTTGATCCATATGTCCGATTTTCATAAGTCTGGTGCCGTTGGAATCCTTGGAGCTAGGTGATTCCAACGCACCCTCTGACGTCATTTTCCACCATTTTGAATTTTGTCCAAAATGGAGGTGAAGTGACCCTGGCTGCAAGTTTTGTCCAATCATCACGAAACTTGGCAGAGATGATCTCCAGCCCATGCCTAATGAATGATATTCATTTCGCTCTCATACGTTGAAGCGTTCGCCTGTGGCAGCCAATCAAAATCAATGGCAAAGCCACCAAACAGGAAGTGAGCTCATATCATGGAAACGCTTTGACATATCAAGACCATATTTAGTGGCATTACTTTGGACACCATCCAAACTACCCTCATCAAATATGGTGTCATTTGACCACTAGGGGGCTTCACAATTACCAAAAAAGTATTTTAGCTCATATCTCAGAAACGCTTTGACATATCAAGACAATGTTTGTGGAGTTGACTTTCGGCACCAGTTCATGTGCCCTCATCAAAATTGGTGTCATTTGGTCACTAGGGGTTGCCACAATCAGCAAAAACGTGTTTTGGGTCATATCTCTTTATGGCTTTAGAATTACATCTAAATTTTGATGTTAGTGATGCTCTGGGATGTCCCTGTAAAGAACCGAGCCAGCCTGTCATCATATGAGATGCAGATATGAGAACCTGACTTGTGTCTTGGCCAAACTTTTGTGTGTTGACACAAAACTTGTTGAGTGGGCATGCGGTCACCTCTTTTGCCGGGTCGCCATGGTGGCGCACCTGAGCAAGAACACTTTCACATTTTCTCCAGAAATGCATTCTAGTTTTAAACTGTTCTTCCATGTCAGGACTCTTCAGGAAAAAGAAGGTATATTCCAACATGTAGCTAATGTTAATGCTGGGCCACTAATCTGTACCATCACTCCAGTTGTTTTGAGTAATTTTCTATGGATCATAACTGCTAATAAACTCTAATTTCTGCATATATCTATCTGGCGCTTCTTTCTGACTACAATTATCCAAGTAAACCGGTAGTAGAGCTTTTTTAGCTGTAATTTTCTTCAAACAACAGCAACAGACACTGGACATCTTCACTTGGCTTCAGACTACTCATAGTGATGAAAAGCACAAATGTGCATGTGCGCCTGAAGGGAGACAATCAGAACTGCCGTTACAAATCAGGAAGAAAAAAACAAAAGGGTGATTACAAGGGAGGCGATGCTGGTTAATATGTCTTCTTTTTTGTAAAGTACTCGCTCGATAATTCATTTATGTGATTAAAGAAGCCAACCATAGGTGTGCCCAATATTTCTGCCCAAACATCTTGTTTGGGCAAATTAGGCATTCGGGCAGTGCCTGGTGTTGAGGTTTGCTGAGCATTGAGAGCAGTCTGCTTTACCTCCTCTGCTGCATCCATAATGCCCAAGTAACCTGTCAGGGTGCAGGCACTTATGGATGCAGGCGCAGTGGAGAGCAGGTGTGTCGCAAACTGGAAATCAAATCCAAATTTGTAAACTAAAGATGTAGTCAGGCTTTGGCAAGGGTTGGTCAATGTACAAACAGTATTTCAGAGATCATGCAAGAATACAAAGTCAGATGAACAATGGAAAGCTGGGTCAAAGTCAGCAGGAGTCAGAAACAATAAACAAGGCTTGGTATGATCAGACACGAGGACATAGAATGATACTTCGCAACTCAAGTGAGCTTATATAGAGAGATAATTACTGGGATAATGGGAAACAGGTGCACTTCCGAGTATTCAGCAGATGAAGGGTGCTGTGGCCTGTGGGAAATGTAGTCTGGAGCAGTCAAGTTTGGAGGCTGTGCTGAACTCGGATTTTCGGCGCTATTCCTGACAACATTTGCATAAAGCAAGTATGTGTCCACTCTCACGCTCCAAAAACTTGGAAAAATATCCCTTCAAGGTACATTTAAAACAGATAAAAATGTGTGATTATTTTGTGATTAATTGCAATTAATTCTAAGTCAACTATGGGCAATAATGAGATTAATCATGATTAAATATTTTAATCAATTGACAGCCCTATTATTATTATTATTATTACTTGTTAATATACGTTTTAATATGGTGTTCAAGCATATATAATTAAATGGTAATGTCAGAGGTTGTCTCAGTGGTTGTTACACTGTGTAAAGTGCCTTGAATCCAAATTCAGGGGTTTTGGCACTTTTTTTTGGTAAAATAATATTTTGCATGGATTTTGCATTAGGTTTCTCAAAGCTCCTGGAGTGCCACATAGTATTTGCTTCTGTAGGATGAATTGGAAAAAGAGCTAAGCTCATTCATATGGCAGCAGCTCAATGGATAAAATCATGCAGATGCAGATCAGAACTTCAGTTAGTATTCACATCAAACATCAGAATGGTGAAAAGTGTGATCTCAGTGATGATGGTATGGTTGTTGGTGCCAGATGAGCTGGTTTGAAAATTTCCAGAGGCTGATCTGGAATTTTCACACACAGTAATCTCTTGAGTTTACACACAATGATGGAAAAAAGTCGACAGTAATGATAATTTTTTTACAGCTCTGGTGAGCAGAAAAGCATCTTTGATCATGTAATACAGCAAACCAAATGAGGTGCATGAGCTACAATCAAATTAGGTTCCACTCTTCTCTGTCAGCCAAGAACAGGAATGCGAGGCTACAGTGGGAATGGACTCATTGAAACTGGATAGCTGACATTTTGGAAATGTTGCCTGGTCTGACGAATCAAATCTGACACATCTTGTGACATGTTGTGACATCTGACAAATCTGACACATGTTGTGACATGTATCCATGCTGCTGCTGGTATAATAGTGTGGGGAATTTTTTTTTTTCCTTACCAAATACATGATACAGATATATAGATTTTATCCAGCATGACATTTGATTCATGAATCAATTTTTGTCTGATTCATGAAAACTGTCATAAAAATGTACTGATATACAAATACGAAAGAAAAACGTCATGGCCAAAACTGATCTGATAAATCACTCAGCATTCCTTTTGATCATTTGATTCATGGTTGCTTCTCCTTCAAGAGATGAACATTGTTTAATTGACTTTCAGGATTAAGAGCTTTTCATTTCCAGCAGTGAGACACGGTGCCTGTAATGGGACAAAACATTAACAACATCTTCTTTTGAACTGTACAGATGCATGTTATTTTAAGAGGAAACTGTTTTCAAAAAATATTAGACAGCAGAATAATATTCATTTGAACAAGGAACAAGGATATTGCAGTAATTATTTAAAAACTATTTCAGTATTTTTTTTTTCATCTAATTGTAGAGCAACATTGGATATGAGTAAAGCACTATATAAACATGATTGTTTTTGCTGTTGTATCACATCCATGTGCATTGCAGTGCACTATGAGGGCAGAGTGCATGTCACAAGGACTAACTACCATGTACCTGTTCTGAATTAGAGTGCAATCATTGTGTGTGCTAATAAGGATTCTCTAAACACACAGAACTTGTGAAGTACATGTTTTTTTTTTTTTACCAACACAAGGGCTGTACAATATAACAAAACAAAACAAAAGACAGTAGTGCACCGACAGTAAATACAAGATATGTGTAATGAACAAAGGGAAGAGGTAAATGTTTAAAGTGCAAACTATATTTAAACAATAAATAATAAATCCTTTTGTGAGTTATACAGCATCAGTATTTTGTGTCATGGGCCAAATGGCCATAGCTGCTGACTAAACCTAAAAGCAGACTCATGCATGGGAGTGAAGTAGAAAATGTCTTTAATCCTTGACGTGTGAAGCACAGGAAGAGGAGAGCAGCAGCTAGCAAAAAATTCAGAATGGAAAATTAGGGGAACAGGCGCTAGCACCAAAATGGAAGAGTAGAAGTCCCAGACAAGCATGAAATCAAGGAAAAAAGTCACTAAGTTCTGAACATAACCCTGCTGCGGGAAAATAGCTCACAACACAAAAGTAATAAGTCCAGAGCACTCCCATGATGGATGAGATGCACTCGCAATCCCAAAAACCAAATGTGAAAAGTAATCCAAAAGGGGCAGACTAATCCCAAAGTGTACAGCAAAGTAAGAGTCCAAAGCAAAGCTGGGGGGGCAGGTAAAATAACCTAGCGTGAGGCGAAGACAATCTCACACGGAGAGCATCTCTGAGCGGTAAAATATAGAGCCATAGATAAGCTGATGAAAGACAGGTGTGCTGGCTGCAGTGAGGGGTAGGCTCAGAGAAAACTGGGAAGTGGACTGAAAGACTGGCTCAGGACCTAGATATTCCTGACTGGCTCATGAAAATTTTTTATAGTATTTGACCATACAAGTAAAAAAAAATGGTATTTTGACTATTTTCCATGGTGCAGAACAATACTGAAGACATCAAAAGTTTGAAACAACAAACGGAACACATATGGTAAACAAAAAAGTGTTTAAAAAAGTTTAATATTTTAGATTCTTGAAAATAGCCACCATTTACCCTTTTTTTTTTTAAATCTTCTTTTCCTTCCCTATGTTAGTCCTGTGCACTGTGGCGCATGCACCTGAAGGTGCGCTCCGGGCTGCGCACATGTCGAGCGGACTCCAGCATGTGTGCCGCTAACGGCACACACCTGAACTTAATTAAGGAGCTATATGTGCACCTATTTAAGGACTGTGCTGATGCATGATCGTTGCAAAGTATTATGCTACGTCAGTATGCATTACCGAAACTTATTACCCATGTTTCTAATTTCCTGTTTCCTAATTCCTGTGCCTGTTTCTCATTCTTGTTTTGCCTCTGATATCCTGTTTGCACCTCGCCTGACCCTTTGCATGTTTACCGTTTTGGTTTTAGCCTGCCGATATGGACTGTTTGCCTGTGTGTGTTTGTTCACTGTAAATAACCATCAATGTTATTATTAAATTTATACTTCTGCACTTACATCTGCCTACCTTGTACTTGACATCCTACTATTTATTTATTTATTTGCTGCTTAGAGGTTAGCAGACAGAAGAAGGGTAGGGCAAGAAATAAAGGGATATAAAAATTAGAACTACAACAGACAATAGAAATAAAAAGGCAATAACAAAAAAGACAAAAAGCAGGAAAGATAAACCAAAAATCAGACAAAAAACCCTCTGCAATACTGACACAATGATCATGATGCAAAAGAAAGAGCAAAACCCAATCATCCCCCAGCCACCTGTGAAAAAGGGCAGGTGCCTGATGCAAACATGGCAACCACTGATGGGTACACACTGCTGAACCCAGGCACCAGTGCACAGCTTTGTCCTGGCCCTGCACTATGATTTCCTCAGGCCATCTCTTCAGTAGATTAATGTCAGTCTGGTTATGAGCACCTTCAGCTGCCAGGTGGTTTGCAGTATGTAGGGCATGGTTCATGCTCTGGGCATTAGAACCCTCTTCCAGTCTTCCAGGAGCATTTGTCCCCCTGTAGAGAGGCAGATATGGTGAATCACTAGGTGGGAAGATATGTGGACCTGAGCTGTGCATTATTGGATATTAGCACCATGGTTCAGCAGCAGGTATACAGTGCTTGTGTGGCCTATCAAGGTCGTAACATTCATTGGCAAACAAAGGTCTGGACTGAATCTGCTGCACGTTGGTACCCAGCTCCACCAGCCCATGCACCACCCCAGTCCAGTCCATCCGAGCCACCAGATGCAACAATGCACACCACTGGTCACCCCATGCCCACACCAGTGCCCACCCACCAAGCCATCAGCTGGGAGACAGCAGAGCATCAGCTTGATTGACGTCATAATTGTTAAGAGAGGAAAAACAAAGAAACTATTATTATCATTATTACTTTTTGAAAATTATATATACACGATATAGATATTGTCAGTAACAGTGCTAAAAGTCAGTTTGGAGCGGCATCCAAACATGCCCATGCTGGACTACATCTCCCAAATGCCACCATGCCCCATCTCTCCCAAATATTTGAAGCACCTGTGCCTCATTATCTGCCTGATCACTGTTCTACTTAAGCCCTGCAAACACACTACTTCAGTGCAAATTATTGCTCTGTGCCCCATGTCTGATCGTACCAAGCCTTTTCATAGTACTGCCTGACTTCTCATGTGTCTGACATTGTTTACATTTGTTCCTGAACTCGACTTCTCACCTGCCCTTTGACATTCTGTCTGCACATTGACCACCCCTTGGCCGACCCTGACTACACTTTCAGCCTCTTGATTTGGATTTGGTTTGCAGTTTGTGATGCACCTGTTCTCCCCTGTGTCTGCATCAGTAAGTGCTTGCACTCTGACAGTATACTTCGCTGACTCAATGAATGCAGAAGAGGAGACAAAGCAAACTGCTCTCAATGTATACGGATGGTTGTTAGGAGAATATCAACAGATGCTGAGTGAGTTGAACACCAGAATGTCTCAACTAACAGCTGTTGTCTCACAGGCTCTCCTGACAAGCCCCTGTGTCTTCCACAAATGCAGTCATAATGGTACCATGACCAGAGAAATATTCCGGGGAAGTTTCTTACTGCAAGGGCTTCCTTCTTCAGTGCTCTTTTTATTTCTCAACGCTCAGCAATATTACTGAGGAACAGAAGGTGGTGCAGTTTGTCAATCTCCTCACCAGCAAGGCCAAGAAATAGGCAAGTGCCATTTGGGAACGTGGAGGTGAGCTCACTTCCTCCTACGATTGCTTTGTTGAGATGTTTAAATGAGTTTTTGATCATCAGCCTGAGGATGTTGAAGTTGGGGAAAAGTTGCTGACTATTCAACAGGGAGAAAGGAGAGTTGCAGAGTATGCTCTGGAATTCTGCACACTAGCAGCATGGAGTAGATGGAACAAGCCAGCACTGAAAGCAGCATTCCAGCAGGGATTAATCCCCAAAGTACTCACTGAGCAGCCCACACTCAACTCACTCATTGACCTAGCCATAAAACTGGATCATCTGCTCCAGAACCAATCCTCTATTCGACACCATCAAGCCATCTCTAAACACCCACAGTCCCTGACACCGAAGGAAATCTCCCAGGCCTGCATGCCACGTTCTGAGAGGGAGAGAAGATGCTGAGAGGGTTTGTGTTTCTACTGTGGGGGGCAAGGTCAACTGCTTGCTACATGCCTGATCAGACTGACCAAGCCCAGACAGGTGCGTTCCTGTTGGGACAAAGCCTGCTCCACCAGCCTGGTGAGTCATGAACCCACTCCCACTCATTCATTTAAGATTCATGTGCTGCTGAATCTTCCAGACTCAACCCATGTTCTTTCTGCACTCTTAGACTCGGGGGCAGAAAGCAATTTAATCAGTCTTGAGGTTGTCCAGAAATTTCATCTGCCCAGAGAGCAGCTCCAACAACCTGTGAGACTCTAGGCCATCAATGATGGTCCTATTCGGGAGGGGCTGGTCACCTGTTGCACTCTACCACTGAACATTCATGCCAGTACCCTTCACATAGAACGTATCACTCTGTTTGTCACTTGTATGGCAAATCATGCCTTAGTTTTTGAATTTCCCTGGCTTTAAATGAATGATCCTCTAATATATTGCCAAAACTGAGAAATCCTACAATGGGCATAATCCTGTTTTCAGCAGTGTCTTCAGCTCCCATGTCAGTGGCATCCATGTCTGTAGAAATCCCTGCACCTGGAGGCATCAACCATGTCCGTGCCAACTACCATGATCTTGTAGGTGTTCAGTAAAGGTAAAGCCAGTGGCCTCCCTCTTCATAGACCCAATGACACTGCAATTGATTTCCTCCCAGGCACCTCACCACCACGCAACTGCATTTACCCCCTTTCCATTGCTGAACAAACAGCTTTCAAGGAATATGTTCAAGACATTCTCCAGCAAGGTTACATTCATTCTTCCACTTCTCCAGCTTCAGTGAGCTTCTTCTTTGTAGGGAAGAAGGGGGATCCACCCTTGGATAGATTACAGGGGCTTAAACCAGATCACTGTCAAGTACCCTTATCCACTTCCTCTAGCACCCTCAGCCTTAGAACAACTCAGGTCTATTTGGGTGTTCACAAAGCTAGACCTTCGCAGTGCCTACAACCTGGTGAGAATCCATGAAGGTGATGAATGGAAGATTGTGTTGAACACAACATCAGGTCACTTTGAGTACTGTGTCATGCCTTATGGCTTCTCTTGTGCTCCAAGTGTCTTCCAGTGCTTAATTAATGATGTCCTGAGGGACATGCTGGGACAATACATCATTTTCTATATCGATATTCTGATATACTCTCCTAATCAAACCATTCACCATGACCATGTCAGAACAGTGCTAAAGTGGCTGCTTGACAACCACTTCTATGTCAAAGCAGAAAAATGTGAAGTCTACATCAACCAGATCTCCTTCCTTGGATACATGATTTGTGCAGAGGGTGTCAGCATGGATGACAACAAGATTTCTGTAGTCACCTCCTGGCCCACTCCCATGACAGTTAAACAACTGCAGTGTCTCCTAGGCTTCACCAATTTCTACTGTAATTTCATCAGGAATTTCAGCACCACCCCTCACAATGCTATGAAAGAAAGGTCCCAAGCATCTACAGTGGAACCTGGCCTTTAACCATCTCAAGACCACCTTCACTTCAGCCTCCATTCTCCAACATCCGGATCCAAGTATCCCCTTTATTGTAGAAGTTGATGCATCTGAAATGGGTATAGGAGAAGTACTGTATCAACACTCCGGATATCACTTTGGTTCCAAAGGTTATAATTGCCAGGGATGGCCTAGAGAATGAGCTCTCTAGGTCTTCTAAAAATCTCCAATGTCTTGCAAAAAATAAAGCCTCTGACAATTAAAGTCCAGCTCCTGACCTTCTCATGGTGGAACTGTTTGGAACCAACAGGAGAAGGAGCAAAGGGGGGTTACTGGCACCTACAAACCATTTGCTCATGCTCAACATCCCTGGCCCATCAGCTTCAAGATCCACATCCTCGGTGGTATGTTTTTCCTTGGAACCCTGGCCCTCCAGGTTGGGGGTTTTGCACAGGTGTAGCTTCCCTGCCATGTAAAACTAGCACTAGCTACAGAAACTCACAATTACTAATTGCATTGTTCTCACGGTGTGACTCTGGGAGTGTCTGAAACCTCATTATCTCGTATGACTGCTACTGGCCAAACCCGATCTGAAGCCCCTAGCATAATGGCACAGAGTCAACACCGCCCTAGGGGTGCAAAGGACAATTCTGACCTTAGCACCCATAAGAAGAAGAACTCAATATCCTCAAAGTTATCCACAGCTCATAATAGCCATGGAAAGTGACCATCAATCCACGTTTCTGCATCTGATATTGCTGTGAACAAGGAGCACCCAGGAATCTGTCTTGTTAGAAAACCTCCATCCATCGCCACTTGGAATATCACCTCCCTCATGAGCAGCACAAGCAAGCCATATCAGCTTGAATGGGCCTTTAATGAACATCACCTCAATATCCTTGGCATTCCAGAAACTCACATGCCCAAGTCCTGCAAAACTATTCTTGACGATGGATCTCTTCTTATATTCTCTGGCACCAAGCCTAAGAAAGAACATGGTGTGGGAATCCTGATCTCAAAGGAACTTAAATGCTCCTTGATATCATTCATGCCCTTTTCAGACAGACTCATGTTTGAGGTTTTTCAGGTGTTCATCTGCAGCTGCCAGATGAACATCACAATAATCATAGCTTACACCCCTATGGAGGTCACCAATGAGAAGGAGATAGACACATTCTACAGAGAGCTTGAAAAGGCCCACAGATATGTATGGGGGGCTGCCATGCCATAGCCATACTGTAGTAACCAATTCCCTGCATCACTGTTTGAACCATCTTCTCCCTTTCACTTGAGCATTGAACACACCAATCCCTATAGTCGATGCCATGTTCTATCTCCGCCCATTCTTCTGACTCCCTATAATGGTATTGGATACAGAGATGATACCAGATACCAAATACAGTGACATCATGACTGTACTTAAAACCTGCAGTGAAATCGAAATTCCTTCTCTCTGGTGGTGGATTTCATGTGTGAAAGAGACATCGTTGCATCTGTGCTAAAGAATGAACAAAGAACAAAGAATAAGCTATTGATACCAGACCTTTAGCCAAAGTTCAATGTATTTGATCTTCACATAGTTGTAATAATAACTGAACCAGTTAGTTACTGCAGCCCATGCAGTATTTTAAAGAGAAAAGATGACCAGATCCCTTTTCCCTTTTGCAATGTCGATGAACTACAAACGAGATTCCTTCCAGATCATCAGACGACCGACGGGACACTGAAGATCTTCAGCTGATGAGCTGTAAAAGCAAAAGGAACAGAACTGTTTTCTCCCTGGACCTGTGCTCTGCCCTGTCTTCAGATAACAGTCAGCGCACTTTCAGTTGCCAAGCAAGAGCGATCTCAAGTAAGGCTGGCATCTGGGCAATTGCTAGTCTTAATAGTGGCTAGTAAATGTGAAGAGTGTTGTTTATTTGAATTCATTCATGGTTTAAATGTGGGAAATTCTGCCCCAAATCACCAGATTTAGAAAAATGTTCACCACTGACCATCTCAGATTTGCTTCATGAAAATATTGTCAGTGTGCCCAATAAATAGTGTACAAAATTTTAGGTTTGTACCTTTATTAGTTTATGAGATGTAGGGGCTTAAAAAAGGGGCATGGACCCAATTTCACTGTTGAAACGTGTGCTACAGAAAATGGACCTAATTTCCATAAGTCATTACTTTTAAACTATTCATGCAAGATACATGGAATTTTCAAGGATTGTTCTTCAATGCCATAGACCTTTAAATACTAATATAGAAAGTTCACAGTTTAATATTTGCCAAGTTATGGCTTGCTGAATATCATAAAAAAATGTCTTCTATCATGCTTTGGAGCAACTTTGACCCCCCATATCTCCACATTAAAGCACACCAGAGCTTTCAAATTTTCTTATTTATTACTCGTGTTATAGTAATCTTTAGGCAACTAGGTATGCATTCAAAAGAAATAACTTTCTGATTTATTAGGCTTTAAAAATTAAACACGTTCTGCACCTATAATTCAAATGCATATTACAAATATATAACAAGGTCTACCATAAAAACAATTATACCACTGGAAAGAGCTTGTTTTGATTAGCAGATGCACAAAATATGAAGTTGGTACCCTAAAGCAAACTATAAATATTAAGGTATCAAATATGTCATGTTTT
>JAODJS010000022.1:29228841-29240547 GCA_027576325.1 Sciades assimilis | reverse complement strand
GACATCGTAGGATGGAAGTAAAACGTACAGTGGAAATCAAAGTGACCGACATCTGCCAACGTTGTCAAAAGACGCGCGCACCCTCTTTCGAGCGCTGATGTAATCAAGCCGGAAGTTGTTGTTTTTTTAGCAATCAGGAAAGTTTGAAAAAAGTAGGCAGTAGTCATCATTTAAACTCGTTTTTGTGCAATATTTCGTTTGGAAAACAAAGAGTTTCCAAAATGGCGGCACAGACACTTGGCTGACGCTTCAAATTTCGAAGTCTCGCACAAGTCTCATGAAGATCATGCGGATAAGTGACGCCTGCCATGGACCAAACGAACTAAATTCAACATGGCCGATAAGTATAATATTTAATTGCAATTAGTTGCCAATACAAGTCACGATGTAAGGTTACTAAAACCGAAAACGTAATTGAACAACACATTAACAAATAAAGCAAGTTTAAAAATGACTTCATTTCTCCTTTAAAGCATTTTGATTTAGTGTGTTGTGTAATGTACAGTGTTGCCTGTAACACTGTCAGCTGCAACTTACATTTTCCTTGTTCACCATCTCTCTGGTTTGGCTCATTCCAGATCCAGCTTGCTCATTCGTAACTTGAGTCCCCAAAACTTTTCTCTGTTTAAAGAAAATTATTTCTCGGTGAAATATTGATATAGGTGCCTTTTTAAGTACTCAAAAGGTCCTGGGAATGGAATTAAATTTAAGAAAGAAAAAACAGACCTTGATGAGGCCTCCGAATGACCGGGAGCGACCATGTTTTGGGTTTGAAGGTCTTGGGCTTTCACGTACCGGAGTACCCTGCTTGTTGAACTACAAAACATGAACGTTCATTCAGGATGATGTAGCAGTGGCCAATAAAATTTCAATAAAATCCTGGATTAATGACCAAAACCAACAGCGAAACATTTATAAGACTTAAAGAAACTTTAGGTAAAGTTTAGTGATGCTCCAGCATCTTCCAGCCATGGAGTCTCAGGAGACGACACTTTGTAGCAGTAAATAGATTTTCCACCACGGGAAAGTCTTCAGGACTGAGGAGTTTTTGGTTTCTGGATTTAAACTTTGAGGTTGGAACAGCAACTCTGCTCTCTTGATCATTTTCCTTCAGTATAAATACGGAAGTGATTAGAGAAAACGGTGTGTTGAC
The DNA here is from genome assembly GCA_027576325.1 of Sciades assimilis. Lineage (NCBI taxonomy): Eukaryota > Metazoa > Chordata > Actinopteri > Siluriformes > Ariidae > Sciades > Sciades assimilis. The sequence continues at coordinate 29,239,394 of JAODJS010000022.1, read as the reverse complement.
TGGTTGAGAAATTCAGACTATTTCCTGATAATCCCCTCGAGTGACTCGGCAAAACAGCAGCTAAATCACCGTCACCGTAGGTGAGGAAGAATGACAAATTATGAAAGATGCTACGAAGTTTGGGCTAAAACAATTCAAAGGTAAGGTAGAATTGTGATTTATTTTATCCATTTCAAAACAAAAAGTATTTTATGACTCGGCATAGATAAGTGACAAGTCTGCACCGCACCTTTATTACATTTGCACGCCGCTTTTGAAGCTTGAAATAAATTTTTTAAATACAATTTTTAATAAAATCACCTGTGTATTTATACGAAAAACAATTATCCACCTCAGGCTCAGCAAATATCGGTGAATAACTGTTAAATAACATGTCCAGTCATGTTTTCTTACTTCTACAGCCAACATGTTGAGGTGAGATGGGTAGGGGAGAACGTTTTGACAAATATATTCTTAAATTTCTAACAATGAACCAAGACAGTAATAAAATAATTCCAGTTTTGTGTTTTCCATGTATCGAGAAGAAACAGATACTTTATGCTGGAGACACAACCATAAATTCTCTCTGAACATCCTCTACATAGCTCCAGCTTAAATTTATAAATGTCTTTACCTGAAAAATGTATAAAAGCTTACTACATAAAATGTTTATTAAATTTTATTTTTGCAAAAGCGTTTATTAAATCCGCAACAACTGCCCTTAGACCTCCATTATAAACAAATATCAAGTCAACAAGTGCTGTTCTCTCGTCCTTCAGTACACAAAAACATGCTTGTACATGGCAAACACGCATCACATACAGTACACTACAGATGTGGGAGACGTGTGACGATTCAGTTATTTCACAATTCTGACCTTCTGATTCAATTTGAATCATGATTCACTTTTTTTTTTTGTCCTATATTTTATAACTGACCCAAATCATTGTGAATACTCTTAACTATCAGCCTAGAAATGTAGGGCAATAAAAATAAAAAAAAGTCATGTTGCCTTTGTAGTTTTTATTCAGACTCCAGTCACTCCAACTGTTCAGTCATTTTTGGCACGTCTTAATTTTCAAACCGCAAAACACTAAGAAACAAAAAGGCAATGAAAACTTCATGACTTTTGTCGCAGTCTTTTAAAATGCAAAAATACAGGTCACTTCATGTTAAAGTGAAAACCACCTCTTGAGACACAACACTCATTGTCCAGAAAGGACAGAAGGCACCAAGACTGTAAGAAATGCCGCCAAAGTGGGCTTTTAAAAGCCGGTGGCTTCAGGAATTCCGAGTCGTCCGCCATGCTGTTCACAAAGCAATGCGTGATCTCGCGAGATTGCTATAGCAACCACAAACATGACTGTGCACACATACAGCTCCGAATACAGAATCGAATTTTTAAATATCAAAATTATGCTGTTTGTTGAAATTTGTTATGCAGCTCGGGATGAAATTAGGTATTGTTCGTGAATCGTGATTTGTTAAATTTTAATCGATTTTTGAATAGCGGATTGAAATGGATCGATAGATCGGGGATCGGTTAATCGTCACATCTCTAGCCATTAGGTTAGATGGAACACTAGAGTGCTCTTTTACTATCTGATGTAGTGGGGAATACTGTATGGCACAGTGTTGTTTTGAAGACGATGCTGGGAAAAAAAAAAAAACCTTCTCCAGAACAGATACACTGCAAAGTTCAGTGTGAGTGTGGAAAGCAATGCGTTACCTGTCGAATGAGTTTCTTCTTCTTTGTCGATTCAGGCATGTTGCTGACATGCTGGAAAAGCTCACGCAGAGCATCCTGTGTGTGTTGCTGGCTAGTGCTGCCATCCTCTTCACTGCTTCTCTTGGAGGCCAGGCCTCGAACACCAGCTCCAGTGCACAGCTCCAGGTCATCCTAAAGCAACATGTTTCAAGCCATTTAGATTCCGATCACTTCCTTCACAGCGAGCCATTGTGTATTAAAAGATGCACGTGACAACTATGAGGTTGCTTCACAGACAGGGGTCAGTGCATTACTACGTTGGAATGAAAGACAAATGTAATTTATATGCAAATTTTTCCCCACATACATGAACATTCAAATATTGACTGAACTTTTTCATTTGACCAGCTCAAGAACAAAAGTTCTAATTATGTTTGGGTAGGAAGATGAAAAAGAAATTACCATCTTAAAAAAAAAAAGTAATCGGCACAAGGCGTTAATGAGCCCTATGACATCAAACCAACACTGGAGAATTAAAGTGCATGCATGAATAATTATAACCTTTGATTGAGGAGTTTCTGAGCCGGCGAACAGCATCCGTGCGTGATCTTTGATGTACGCCGGTGCCTTGAAAAACACCGAATAAATAATTAAGATGCATGCTCATGAGCAACAAATTAGATGACCTATTGAAGGTCTTCTAAAATGAACTGGGTTTGGGTAGCCATACCTTCAGGAACCTTCTCATGAGGACAAACTAATTAAGCTTCCAAGTTCTTACCCGGAACAGCTTCTGCGAGTGCTTAATAAGAAACGCAATGCCGGTGTTCAGCTTGTTCAGATTGTCTTGCAGATCATTTGCAGTCACCTGCATGCAAACAAATCTTGAGACGGCTGCAGCGCACAATAAGAAAATACACACAGGAACTCAGACTTACATTTTTGGGCCAGATAATATGGGGGGCAAACATGAGCGCTAGGTTGAAGGCGGACATTTTGTTTTTGTCTTGATGTTTGGCGGTCTGATAGAGCAGGTCCAACAGCAGTTTGAGGAGGCTGCGGTTGGCGGAAGGCAGCAGCATGAAGAGAAGCTGCAGCGCTTCGAGCTGGCGCTCTTTGTTCGGCATGGACGTCTTGTTGCCTCTCTCATCGAACAGCGTAATCTCTGCAGAACACAGAAAACACCTTTAATTCAAGCATAATACACTATGCTTTGCTCATCTTGATCAGTTTTGCTTGTTTGTCCTGGAATTTCATTTTGTCCTTGGTGGACAACCCTAATTCCAAAAAAAAAAAAAGCTGGGATACTGTAAACTGCAAATAAAAAAAAACAGAACGCAATAATTTGCTGAAGAGGACATGGACCATCCAGCTTGGCATCAGTGCACAGTTCAAAAGCCAGCATCTGTGATGGTGCATTAGTGCACATGACATGGGTACTTTGGGCATCTGGGAAGGCATCATTAAATGTTACACACAGACGTTTCAGAGCAATATGCTGCCATCCAGACGAAATCTTTTTCAGGGAAGGCCTTCCTTCTTTCATCAAGAAAATGCCAAACCGTTTGGCTTTGGAGTAAGAGAGTCCAGGTGCTAAACTGGCCTGCCTGCAGTCCAGACCCGTCTTCCATTTAAAACATCTCAGGGTTTCCCATACATAGACCATTTTGTGGCACAGCACCACACAATGGATTCCTATCACCACACAATCAAACAAATTTGAAAAAAAAAAATTCCGTTACGCATCGTTCCGTTCATTCATAGTGCTCTTTCTTCTCATTCACATGCGCGTGCACACAGACAGATGGAGAGGCGTGTACACAGGCCTGCCGTTGCACATGTACCCGGACTGAAAGTAGGCCTGTTAGGCTAATTAAAAATAATGCAGCCTTACCGATTCGCCTTCCAACCCCTTATTTTAAAAAGTAGCCTACAGTGCGTCGTGCTCGTGATGAGCTTTATCATAGCCTTCTTGGCTTACATGAAATGGACATCCCCGAGTCAGGCTATCAATCAATTTTGATGCATACAGTAGCAGCTTGACGTGAGGAACCGGCCTTATTGCACTATCCCGTTTATCCCGCTTCAGCATTCATGCAAGTTATTAATAATGGCTTGACATTCACTATAAATAAGGATTTCCCAAAAGCCTAAATAAAATGTTGTTATAGTTGTGGGGATGCCTAGTTGATGCTATCTGAAGCATAAAATCTGAATATTTTAAGAAACAATGTGGTAGTTGAGAGAGGCTACTGTAGGATGCCCATAGGCTAATAATAACTTCGTATTTATTTGACTATTATAATTTCACTGACTCAATGTTTGCTGCTTTAACCCAGACGAGTATTGAAAAGTTTTTTCTGTGCCAGAAAAGGCCTCATCTAGAGGAGACGGAGCAGCTTGAGGAGGTATCAGTCTGAAATAAAGTTGTACTGTCAAATGGCTGTTGCTAGTAAATGTTATTGGAATATAATTTCGAATGTTATAGGCATCAAACAGTGCTGAACAACTCAGTGCTGCTCAGGGCTGTTCAAGAGAGATGGGCCAGGAGGACAGCCAAAATGCTGCTGTAAGACAAGCAGCTACTGCTGAAACAGACTTCTAGCTAATTAAAAAAAGTGGGGAAAGTATGTTTGATTATGTTTGATACAGGAGGCAAGGAGGAAAACTGGACATAGGGAGACTGGATTTAATCCAGAATGGTTAACTATGCCCTAGTTTAATTGTTATACCATACCCAGCATATTGATTGATTTTTATTTACTTATTTTGTATTATTTAATTCTGCGTGGCTTCCTGAAAAAAAAAAAAAAAGCCCAATATATTTCTGAGAAAGGGGCAAGTAAGAAATAGTAGGCAGCAAGGGTTAAGCATAAGCTGAGCGACGGATGCGTTTGCCGCTGCGATGCATTTAAAAAAAAAAGGGGGGGGGGGGTTCAGGGGTCCTCCCCTGTAAAATTTTGAAAATGTTAAATGGTGAATTCTGAGTGATCCTGAATGCAAAATTTGTATACAAAATTATATTCATGATCTGAAGATCATTTAGTGTGTTATGTACTAAATTTTAAAAATAAAAAAAGCCTGACAAGAATACAATCAGTTATTCATTAGAACTTAGAAAAAAATGACACTGTGCATCATTTGCATTTCAAACTATTATAAACAAGCCAATTGTATTGAAATGTTCTAACAGAACTTTAGTAAATATTCAGTCACAGATCACATTCTTAGTTTCAGATGCTGATGCAGGACTATAATATTTTATTGTAGTAATTTTATATTATTTAACAATGTAATTTTCATTATACAAATATTTGTGGTACAAAAATTCTTATAGCAGTATTTTAAATAAATTATGTACTTTTACAATCATTTTATAATGCTGTATGTTATATAAAAAATAATTATACCATGAGGTGGTTTTATATCATTTTTTTATTGTTTAATTTGCAGGCTTGATCAAGTACTTGGGCCCATTTCATACAGCAATAAATCCAAATTTTATATCCCTTTACTTGGCCAAGCTCTGGTCTCTGTGTTTAACAATTTTGCACCATTTTGGCTTTAATATAAATCGGCCTTAGACTAGTATCTCTGGTCACTGGAAAATTAAAAAATCCTTGCTGTTTTAAGTCATTTCTAAACATTACCACTTTGTATTTGACCTTTTTGTAGTGAAAAAGTTGCTGATGTTCACCTTGCACTTCCCTGACATTTTTCAGCTTTGTTAACCATAACAGTGTTGAACAGCCTTGGGTTGTTGCTCAGTTAGATAAGGCACCATACCATAACTCCAAGGACCCGAGTTCAATTCCTGTCTCTACACTGTCCTAAGAAGTTGTAACAGGTCTGTGAGAGCCAGAAATCTTGCTTGTAGGTGACCAAATACTTATTTTACCAAGGAATTTACCAATTAATTCATTAAAAATCCTACAATGTGACTTCCTGGATTCCCCCCCATTCTGTCTCTCATAGCTGAAGTGTACCTATGATGAAAATTACAGGCCTCTCTCCTTTTTAAAGTGGGAGAACTTGCACAATTGGTGGCTGACTAAATACTTTTGCCCCACTGTAATTCTTGGTTTTACTTTTGGGATTTCACAGTTCCTAACTGCTACAACAGCACAATGATCACTGACATCACGAAAAATTCTTATGTGGGTGAATTGATGGGGTTTGTTTGTTAGAACATCAATTAAGGTGGATTTACTGAGATTAATATTTAGTCGTGGGGGTGCATTTATGATCCGAGTCAAATCCACTGAATCACAATATGCTTTGAACTAGTTTGAGTGTTGACAATCAATCCCAGTTTAGATCACCCAGCAGTATAATTTCTTTTAACAGAAGATCAGCTAGAACAGATGAGAGGAGCATCCTTGACAGCTAAGGGAGGTCTAGAACAGCCAACAATAGTCAAATGGCAACCCTTTCCATATTCAAAATCTATGGCCAAAAACTCACTGTTTTGGGATAGACAATGACTTGATTACAATACCATGGAATTTATATTTTAAGTAGATGGCAACACCATCCCCTTTTCCAGTCAGTGTGGAAAACACTATACCCCTCAAAGGCAGAGTCATAATCCGTAATAGATTTGAGCCATGTTTTGGACAAAACCAAAATATCTAAATTTGGGCTAAGATGACCAAATTTCAATTGATCCAGTGTTGGCGGTAAGCTACAGACCCTTTAAATGGACAAGACCAAAACACTTCAAAAAAATCCAAAAGGAGTTAAAAGAAATTCTCCACCAGACCAGGATTTGGGTTAATATTTCCAGCCATCAAAAGCAACATCATTATCAGGCATCACTGCTTATAGTTCTTTAATGAAAGATTATATAGTCCATGGTTAATTTTCATATAGGATTCCATCCAGTAAAAAAGGTTTTGTAGAATAAGATACACTGCAGGTGTTTTAGTCCTTGATTAATTAGAAGCTTTAGGCCTACTGATAACTAAATACAGGTATAATACATGGGAGATACAGGAGAGCACACTGTTTGAGCCATACCTTCAGCACAGCCCAGTCTGCTGCACAGTTCAAACATGCAGAAAACTGCACATAAAAGCTGAACCACGTTCTCATTCTCAGCTTACAGGGAAATTGCACTACCAGAATCACTCAAGCTTTAGTGTGAAGAAAAAATCCTTGCCAAGTATAAGCAAAAGTAACGTTAATGGGTCAGCGTTATTGAGCAGTACACTCCGAAAGAGACCTTTATCCAGGAGAGGAGATAAAGCAGCATACATCACCGACCTTGCTGATCACCCACAACCTCCGAACACCCACACTTCAGACAGCCCAGCAGTCAATGCTTTAATAATTCCAATAAAAGGATAATGACAGACGCACTTGTCAACAAGGAAGATGCATTTCCAAAGTCTGACGAGTGCAGGTAGTGAAGGGCAATCCTTGGAGGCAACAGGTAGCATTAATTAGGCTCCACTCCCACAGCAGCAATCCTTGGTAGTAACAGGTAAGCTCCACTCCCGCAATAGCCTACATCTTTGATTAAAAGATAAACATTCCAGTAGGCCTAACTTGCACCAAATGGACCACGACAGGAAGATTGTTTCAGTACAATTTACAAAAGACATTAATTTGACAAAGACAATGAGTTAAACGTAAGAAACAGTGCTGCCATCTTGGATAGTAATGCCTTCCCACTCAGACACCGGTTACCTCAGTGACAGAATCATCAAATAAAAGGCTCAACATTTTAACCCTCTCAGGTCTTCATCAGCTTCTCTACCTGAAATAAGGTTTCACAAACAAGCTTTAACCCTGAAATCCACCTTGAAGTATTGCACTGGGCTGGCTGAGCGCCCCCTCCTGAGTGTCAAACATGGACGTTGTTAGGTCCATTTTAGGGGGGCTTAAGCCCCCCTATAATAAATAAATATATATATATATATATTCCAAAATGTGATAAACACCAAATTAAAAATAAAATTAATGCTATTCTGCTGTGTACAGAGCCTGTTCACTGCTCCATTAATGTTTCATGCCAGATTGCTATATTTCCTTGTTTATGTGTGCTGCAAATTGTAGTTCCTCTCCAAAACGCGATAGGCGCTACACCTGTTTTTTTTGGCTGGGTGCGACATTTCCTCTCAACCAGTCAGAGTTCAGTCAGCATTCTGCACACATGCGAGGAGTTTTTTTTGTTTGTGTAGCTTCTTGAGAACAAAAAAAAAAATTTTGCAAATGGTGGTTGTGAATACTTCTGATAGTTCTGAAGAACCTGTGAGACCTGGTGGTAGAAGACGTTGTTTAAACAAAGATAACCCTGAACGAGAGCAAAGTAAGAAAGTTCGCTATTCTGGTGGCAGGCTGATTGTTATTTAATTTGTGGTTTTGTCATGTTATTTTAGGTGACACTTTGAATAAGTTGCATTTAAAAAATTTAACTAACTGGCCATTTGTGATTTAGTTAGTTGTTTTCTGTGGTGAACAGTTTTAAAACGCAAGATTAAACATAAATGAAGAATGTTATTTAAGTGTTTACATTATTTGAATTTATTGTTAACTTTATGATGAAAGTTCCTGATATTATATATCTACAGCATGTTCTCCTGTTTTTAAAAACAAAGACAGAAAAAATGAGTGGATTTATTGCGTTTTGAAAAATATATATAATAAACTTTGGATTTATAATCAATAACATTGTTGTTAGATTTGTTAATTATTGTTGAAAATGTTCAGACTGAACCAACTATCTACTATAACAGGATAAATTAAATATTAGCAAAATTTATGGGACTGGGTAAATAAATGTCATTTTTCTGAAAACAATCAAAATGGATTTATAGCATTTTGGAAAAGAGCTCTACATATGTTATTTCCCACCTGGGAGGTCCGTATGGTGAATACTGTGACCGAGGTCTTGAAAGTACTGAGCAAGGCCCTCTGGGTCGAGGTCAGTATTCAAGGCTAAGGTCACAGTATTTCACCATACAGACCGACCTTAAGCTGGTAAATAATATATATATATTTTTTTTTCTTTACCAAATTCTAACAGAAAGCAAGGGCACCCGAAAGGAAAAACCGAGCCGAGGCGCCATTTTGAATCCTCATTCACGGCTGTAATGCAAATGGCTTCCTCCTCGGTATATAAGTTCACTTCCATGGCAGGAAAAAAACTACATTTTGCCGCCTATGTAGTGCCCTATTTATACAAATAGGAGTCATTCAGGATTCAGACATGTTTTTGCTCGGCGTTAGCACATTACAGGTTTTTAGCTTTCTGCTGAAATGTTTTCTTTAATTTCTTCTTCCTCAGGGGAGTAAAACTCACTCTCGCTGTGAACACTGTCATTATCGCTATCCATGCTGTAGAATTAAAAATTTACAAAATTTTTGTAAAAAATTTACAAGATTTTTGATAATCTTATAAATAAACCTTATAAAAAAAGATGAATGTTGACAAAAAATGCTATTATGTTGTTTGTTGTTATGAATGAGTGAGTCGCCAGAGGTCCGTAACTGGGGTCCGTACTGTAGGATACGGTACCGTAGGACCTGCTCGCCAGCCAATCAGAGCTCAGGATTTGGACTGCGAAAAAAAAATGACATTATGTTCTGTTTATATCTACAGTGGTACATTATATTACTTTCTCTCACATTGTTTTATTACGACACTGTAATTTATTTCACTCGTCCATCACTTTACACCGTTACCATCATATCACATCACTGTAACACGGCGGTGCAGGGGCTCTCACTGTCGCCTCACAGCAGGAAAGTTATGGGTTCGAACCTCACACCTGACTGGAGTCTTTCTGTGTGGAGTTCTCATGTTCTCTCCCTGTGTGTGGGGGGTTTCCTCCAGGGCTCTGGTTTCCTCCACAGTCCAAACACACATGGATTCGGTCCACTGGCTCCTCTAAATCCCCCAGAGGTGCGCGAATGTGATGGTTGTTTGTCTCTGCATAACCCTGTGTATGATTGGTGTCCTGCCCAGGTTTAACCCCGCCTCTCACCTGGAGTCAACTGTGATTAGCTCCAGCTTCCCCACCAACCCACAATGGATAAGAATGAATTAATATAAAATAAACTTTGTTCTGTTAAACTATGTTACAGTCTCCTCCACTGTTCAGTCAAAAAAACCAAAACCCTCCTAATAATAATAATTCACTGCGCTGCCTCTAGGTTTGATTATGGTCTGCATTCACTGTGGCTCTGTTCTGACAACCTGATACATCATCATAGCATTTATTTCCATCCAGACCTGCATTCATGTTTCTCCGAGATCTCATCTTGACTTGACAAGAGTGGAACCTCGCTCTCAAATCTTCTCCAGCATCCCACAGACTCTCAGTGGGGGTTAAGGTTGGGACTCTGTGGGGGTTAATTCCTGTGTAAAATGATTCCTCATGCTCCCTGAACCACTCTTTCACTATCTGAGCCCTAATTTTATTCCATCAGGGAAGAAAACCTCACTGACATGACCCTGCTCATTCAGCACATTCAGGTCATCAGCTGACTTCATTTTATTGCCCCGTAACGTTGCTGAGTCTCGACCTGACCAACTGAATCAACCCCAGATCGTCACACTGCCTCCAGAGGCTTGGACCGTGGACACTATGCATGATGGACACGCCCATCACTCAGGAAGAGTCAATCTGGACTCATCTGACCACATGACCTTTCTCCATCGCTCCAGAGTCCAGTCTTCATGTTATATTCAGCTTTTGTATTTTATTAAATTACACCGTCACATTCTGCCTTTTAGCTCCTTGCCTCCTCCGTATACGTGTCATTAACGTGTACATTAAAGATCAACATTAGCGTAAAAAAAAAAATTGGCCGTTGATAAATAATAGTTTCAACATCCTAATTTGACTATTCATATAAT
>JAODJS010000022.1:26289234-26301379 GCA_027576325.1 Sciades assimilis | reverse complement strand
GAGAGAGAGAGAGTGTGTGTGTGTGTGTGTGTGTGTGTGTGTGTGTGTGTGTGTGTGTGTGTGTGTGTGTGTGTATATAATATAAACAAGTGTTTTATTGGGAAATACACCTGTAGCAAACACTGATGTGGGTGGAGTACTGAAGCACGGCAGGAGGGAGATGATGTTCTCTCACATTTTTATTTTTACAACGATAGCTTTTCAGCTTCATATGTTTCACTCATTACTCAGTCAGAGACACACACACGTTCTGGTCGGGAGAGCTCCCTTCTCTTCACTGTCTGCCGTCACTGCAACAGGGACGTGCACACATTAATTTACAACAGGTGCGTTGACTTTGCCACTCACCTTCCCTGACCCCACCCTCCATTCACAAACCGATGCTTGGCCACAACCCTGCTACCATATACCCCCATTGCCCGACTCAGGCCGGGGAGCCATCCTTCCTGCAGCAAACTCCAACTGCATCCCCATCTGCGACCCCGGCCTGTGGACCACCTCGAATTTAAATGGCTGGAGGGCGAGATACCAACGGGTTATCCGCGCATTGGCATCTTTCATGCGGTAGAGCCACTGGATGGGTGCGTGGTCCAAACAGAGGGTCAAAGGGCACCCCAGCAGGTGGTATTGGAGGGTGAGGACCACCCACTTGAACCAAGCACTCTTTTTTTAATGGTGCTATACTTACTCTCATGCATTGAGAACTTGCGGCTGATGTACACAGGACATGTTACACAGGACGTTCCTCACCCTCCACTTAGGACAAAATGGTCCCTAGCCCTCTATCTGATGCATCCATCTGCAAAATAAAGGGGAGAGAGAAGTCAGGGGAGTGTAAGAGTGGCCCCCCACACAGTGCAGCCTTTACCCTGATGAATGCCTGTTGGCACTGCTCTGTCCACTGAACCGGTTCTGGTGCTCCGTTTTTCATGAGATCAGTCAGTGGGCTGGTGACGTCCAAATAATTAGGTATGGACCTACAATAGTAGCCAGCCAGGCCCAGGAACTGTCTCACCCCCTTTTTGGTCTTGGGCCTCGGGCAGGCCACAATCGCTGCTGTCTTATTAATTTGGTGACGCACCTGCCCATTGCCCAAGTGGAAGCCCAAATACCATACTTCCACCTGCCCAATCGCATACTTCTTCAGGTTGGCTGTGAGACCTGCATGCCTCAGCAACCTAAGGATGGCCCTTAGGTGTTCTAAATGCTGCGGCCAGTCATTACTATAGATTATGGTATCATCCAGGTATGCAGCCGCATAGGTGGCGTGAGGGCAGAGGACCCTATCCATAAGCCATTGGAACGTAGTGGGCATGCCAAACAGCCCAAAAGGAAGTGTGATAAACTGGTGTAAGCCAAACGGTGTGGAAAAGGCAATTTTCTCTTGGGATAATGGAGTCAAGGGGATCTGCCAATATCCCTTTGTCAAATCCAGTGTCAAATAAAAACAAGTCATGCCTAGTCGATCAAGCAACTCTTCAATACGAGACATTGGGTACGCATCAAATTTAGACACAGTGTTGACTTTTCTATAGCCCACATAGAACCGGATTGACCCATTGGCCTTAGGAACCAAGACCACCAGGCTGCTCCAGTCACTGTGAGACTCCTTGACAATGCCCATGTCGAGCATAGCCTTGAGTTCTTCCAGAACCACCTTTTTTTGTGTTTGGGCAGCCTGTAAGGGCGGCTGCGCACTACCACCCCTGGGGGCGTCTTAATGTGGTGCTCTATGAGGTGGGTGCAGCTGGGCACGGGTGAGAACATGTCAGAAAATTCTGTCTACAACTGGGCAACCTCCGTGAGTTGGGTTGGGGAGAGGTGGGCTCCACGTGGGACCAGAGTGGTGGGCTATGTCAATGTTCCCTTTTGAATCTCCAGCCCCAGCTCTGCCTTCTCTGGAACCAACAACACCAACGCCACGGGGACCTCCTCGTTCCAAAGTTTTAGCAGATTGAGGTGGTAAATCTGTACTGCCCCACCCCTGTCCATTCACCTCAACTCATAGTTGACGTCCCTGACTCGCCGTGTGACCTCAAACGGTCCTTACCACTTGGCGATCAATTTGCAGCTCGACGTGGGCAACAGCATGAGTACTTTATCTCCCGGTGTGAACTCCCTAAGGCACGTGCTCCTGTCGTACAGGCAGATTTGCCATTCTTGGGCCTGCCTCAAATCCTCCTGGGTTAGGTGTGTGAGTGTGTGGAGTTTTGCGTGCAGGTCGATAACGTATTGAATTTCATTTTTGCTCGTTGAAGGTCCCTCCTCCCAATTTTCCCGCAGTACATCTAGTATGCCCCGCAGCTTACGCCCATATAATAATTTGAATGGGGAGAACCCCGTGGAGGCTTGTGGGACCTCTCGCACTATGAATAACAGGGGCTCGAGCCATTTATCCCAGTGCATCCTTGCTTACAAATTTTTAATTATGTTTTTGATGGTGCGATTAAACCGTTCGACTAAGTTGTCAATTTGTGGGTGATAAACGCTGGTACGGATCGGCTTAATTCACAGTAACCCATACAGTTTGCACAGTGTGCGTGACATAAATGTAGTGCCTCAATCAGTCAGAATCTCTTTGGGGATTCCAACTTGTGCGATGATGCAGAAGAGTGCTTCCACAATACTACATGCTGAGATATTGCGAAGAGGCACTGCTTCCGGATATCGCATTGCATAGTCCACCAGAACTAAAATAAAGCGATATCCTCATGTTGACTGATCTAATGGCCCGAAGAGATCCATCCCAATTCTTTTGAATGGGGTCTCGATTAATGGCAGAGGGCGCAAAGGTGCTTTTGGAATGGCCACAGGATTTACTAACTGGCATTCGCGGCACGCCTTACACCACCTACGGACATCGCCGCAAATCCCTGGCCAATAGAACTGAGCCATTATTTGGGCTAGTGTCTTATCCCGCTCCAAGTGTCCGGCCATGGGATTGAAGTGAGCCACCTGGAATATAAGTTCCCGGCGGCTCTTTGGGATTAAAAGTTGAGTTATCGGTTCTTTAGTCAGTGTCCTGCATCACTCGGTATAACCTATACTTCATAATGGAGAAATAGGGGAAGGACAGTGTGGCGTTTGGCTGGAGCGTTTGACCATCGATTACTCTCACTTGGTCAACCGCATGCCGCAGAGTCCCATCCCGTAACTGCTCTAATGGGAAATCCGCAAGGGATTCCCTGAGAGAGGGAGGAGGAGCAGGCTGCTCCTCACTCTGATGCTGTGATGACGTAGATGGCCCTGTGACAGCTGCACCTGCCGCTAAACTATGGCAGGCCCCACTCTTCACTAAATGAGTCATTAATTCCCCAAATCCCAGCCAGTCAGTCCCCAAAATTATTGAGTGGCTAAGGCAAGGATTAACCGCCGCCTTTACTCTAAATTTCTCCCCTTGAAATGGAATGTGGACTGACACTAAAGGGTAGTTGTGAACATCCCCGTGCACACACAACACTTCACCAATTGTGCTTTCCCCAATGCCTCATGTTGCACCGGTCTTTGGTGGATTGAGGTCTGATTACAGCCGGAGTCCACCAAAGCCTGATACATATCCCCTTGGATACTCACCGGTATGTGATACACTCCAGCCCAACCAAGGGTGGTCCCTGGCGTGTCGGGGATCCGGACCACTGTGCCCACCTCCATTGCTGAGCACTGATGCTAGAGATACCCCGGCTTTCCGCAGTGCCAGAAAACTGGCACCAGATCTCTCTCTGCACTGGCAATCTGGGGCTCAGTCACCTGAGTGGGGGAGAGACAGACACGGAAATGGGAAATGGGAGGGCTCTGTGGGTGAGGTGGGCCGGCTGGGGTGGAGCCAGCTGCCACCTCCATGGTGGAGGAATGGGGTGAGGACAAGGAACAGAAGGGGAGAGAGAGAGGAAAGAGGAAAAGAGGAGATCTACTGTTTTGCCATTGGAACAGCCACCAAATGATCCTCCACCAGCTCGATGGCCTGATCCAGTGATGCCGCATGATGGCACTGGACCCACTCTGCAGTCCCTTTGGGAAGTCGGGTGATGAACTGCTCCAGTACCACCAGATCGACGATTCCCTTGGCATCATGGTTGTCAGCCCTCAACCACCACTGGCAGGCATCCCAGAGTGGCTGGCCAAATGCGAACAGCCAGCTGACCTCCTCTAAGCATAGAACGTGGAAGCACTGGCGTTGTTGTTCTGGGGTGCACCCCACATGCTGGAAGATGGCCCAGTGCAGGTCTGCATAGACCAGCCAGCTGTCAGTGGGGAGCTGTAGCACAGCAAGCTGCACTTTGCCCGTTAGAAGGCGGTGAAGGCCTGCCGCAAGCTGTTCCACCGGCCAGCCGCAGGCCTCTGCTGCTTGCTTGAAGAGCACGAGGAAGGCCTTGGGGCTGTCATGCAGGCCCATCTTTGCTAGGGTAAGGTGGGGAGGGCCCGCGGCAGTGGAGGTGGTGGACCCTGCCAATGCAAGGAGGTGCCGGAATGCCTGACAATCTTCCTGTTGCTCCATTACCAGGCTCTTGCTGGTGTGCTCGAGCTGGGTGCCCCCAGCCTGTGGACCACCTCGAACTTAAACGGCTGGAGTACCAAGGTGTACCAGGTGGAGTACCAGGTGGAGTACCAGGTGATCTGTGTGTTGGCATCATTCATGCGGTGGAGCCACTGCAGGGGTGCGTGGTCTGAACAGAGGGTGAAAGGACGCCCCAGCAGGTGGTAGCAGAGGGTGAGGACTGCCCACTTGATGGTGAGGCATTCCTTTTCTATGGTGCTGTACCTGCCCTCACTCACCAACAGCTTTCGGCTGATGTACAGCACTGGACAGTCCTCCCCCTCCACCTCCTGGGACACAACAGCCCCCAGCCCTCTGTCCAATGCATCCATCTGCAGCATAAAGGGGAGAGAAACATCGGGGGAGTGTAACAGTGGCCCCCCACACAGTGCAGTTTTTACCTCAGAGAAAGCCCACTGGCATTGCTCTGTCCACTGGACTGGATCTGGTGCCCCCTTTTTAGTGAGATCAGTCACCGGGGCTGGTGATGTTCAAATAATTAGGCATAAACCTATCATAGTAGCCAGCCAGCCAGCCCCAGGAACTGTCTCACCCCCTTTTTGGTCTTGGGCCTTGGGCAGGCCACAATCACTGCTCTCTTATTGATTTGGGGACGCACCTGCCCATTGCCCAAGAGTAAGCACAGATACCATACTTCCACCCACCCAATCGCACACTTCTTTGGGTTGGCTGTGAGACCCGCTTGGCTCAGTGACCTAAGGATGGCCCTTAGGTGTTCTAGGTGCCGTGGCCAGTCATTACTATAAATAATGATATTGTCCAAGTATGCGGCTGCGTAGGTGGCGTGGGGGTGGAGGATCCTATCCACACGGGCTTGAATGTAGCGGGTGCCCCAAACAGTCCAAATGGAAATATGATGAACTGGTGTAAGTCAAATGATGTGGAAAAGGCCGTTTTCTCTCGGGATAGCAGAGTCAAGGGGATCTACCAATATCCCTTTGTCCAATCCAGTGTTGAATAAAAATGAGCCGTGCCTAGTCGATCAAGCAACTCATCAATACAAAGCATTGGGTACACATCAAATTTAGACACTGCGGTGACTTTTCAATAGTTCACACAGAACCAGACCAACCCATCAGCCTTGGGAACCAAGACCACCAGGCTGCTCCAGTCACTGTAGGACTCCTCGATGATACCCATTTTGAGCATGGCCTTGAGTTCTTCATGAACCACCTTTTTCTTGTGTTTGGGCAGTCTTTAAGGGCAGCTGTACACTACCAGCCATGGGGGCTTCTCCATGTGGTGTTCTATGAGGTGGGTGTGGCCAGGGAGGGGCGTGAACATGTCAGAGCATTCTATCTGCAAGTGGGCAACCTCCGTGAGTTGGGTCGGGGAGAGGTGGTCTCCACAGGGGACCGGAGTGGTGGGCGATGTCAATTTTCCCTTTGGAAACTCTGGCTCCAGCTCCGCCTTGTCTAGAACCACCAACACCAATGCTATGGGCACCTCCTCATTCCAAAGTTTCAACAGATCAAGGTGGTAAATCTGTAATGCCCCACCCCTGTCAATTCGCCTCACCTCATATTCAATGTCCCCGACTTGCCGTGTGACATCAAAGGGTCCTTGCCACCTGGTAATCAATTTTGAACTTGACATGGGCAACAACACGAGTACTTTATCTCCTGGTGTGAATTCCCTAAGGTGCATGCCCCTCTCCTACAGATGGAATTGACATTCTTGGGCCTGCCACAAATTCTCCTGGGTTAGGTGCATGGGTGTGTGGAGTTTGGCGCGCAGGTCGATAATGTATTGAATTTCATTTTTGCTTGTGGAAGGTCCCTCCTCCCAATTTTCATGCAGCACATCTAGAATGCCTCATGACTTATGCCCGTATATTAATTTGAATGGGGAGAACCCCGTGGAGGCTTGTGGGACCTCTCGCACTGCGAATAACAGGGGCTAAAGCGCTTCCCACTTGCGCGTGTCCTCGCTTACAAATTTCTAAATTATGTTCTTGAGGGTGTGATTGAACTGTTTGACTAAGCCATCTGTTTGTGGGTGATAAATGCTGGTGCAGATAGGCTTAATTCCTAGTAACCCATATAGTTCGCGCAGTGTGTGTGATATAAACAAAGTACCTTAATCAGTCAGAATGTCTTAATACATACTTAATAAATGTAGTTCCTTGATCAGTCAGAATTTCTTTGGGGATTCTGACTTGGGAGATGATGCAGAAGAGTGCTTCTGCAATACTATGTGCTGAGATATTGCAAAGAGGCACTGCTTCTGGAAATCGTGTTGCATAGTCCACCAGGACTAAATTAAAATAATATCCTCATGTTGACCAACCTAATGGCCCGACGAGATCCATCCCAATTCTTTTGAACGGGGTCTCGATTAATGGCAGGGGGTGCAAAGGAGCTTTTGGATTGGCCATTGGATTTATTAACTGGCATTCAAAGCATCCCGTACACCACCTACGTTCATTGCCGTGAATCCCTGGCCAATAGAACTAGGCCATTATTCAGGCTAGTGTCTTATCCTGCCCCAAGTGTCCAGCCATAGGATTAAAGTGAGCCACCTGGAATATAAATTCCTGGTGGCTCTTTGGGATCAAGGGATCCTTAGTCTGAGTATCCTGTGTCACTCAGTATAACCTATCCTTAATAATGGCAAAATAGGGCAAGGATGGGGTGGTGTTTGGCTGGAGCATTTGACCATCGATTATTCTCACTTGGTCAAACACATGCCGCAGAGTCCCATCTCACAACTGCTCCAATGGGAAATCTGTGAGGGATTCCTAGAGAGAAGAAAGATGAGCCTGCTGCTTCTCACTCTGACGGGGTGATGATGTAGACGGTTCTGACAGCTGCTCCTGTCAATGCCACACTGGGACCTCCCCCCACTAAATTATGACAGGCTCCACTCTTCATTAAATGTGCCATTAAATCCCTAAATCCTGGTCAATCAGTCCCCAAAATTATTGAGTGGGTAAGGCGAGGATTAACTGCCACCTTTACTCTAAATTTTTCCCCTCGAAATAAAATATGGACTGATACTAAAGGGTAGTTGTGAACATCCCCATGTGCACACAACACCTTCACCAATTGTGCTCTCCCCAGTGCCTTGTCTTGCACCAGGCTTTGGTGGATTGAGGTCTGATTGCAGCCAGAGACCACCAAAGCCTTATATGTATCCCCTTCTATACTCACCATTATGCAATATGCTCCGGCCTGATTGAGGGCCATCCCTGGTGCATCAGAGATCCGGACCACTATGCCCACCTCCATTGCTAAGCACTGATGCTGGAGTTGTCCCGGCTCCCCATGGCACCAGCATACCGGCCCAGGCTTTCTCTCTGCACTGGTGTTCCGGAACTCACTCACCTGAGGGGCGGAAGACACAGACACGAAAGTAGGAAATGGTAGGGCATCATGGGTGCGGCGGGCCAGCTGGGGTGGAGCCGGCCCCTGCCTCCATGTTGGGGGACTGGGGTGAGGATGAGGAACAGAAGGGTGGAGAGAGTGAGAGAGAGGAGAGGGGAGAAGAGGAGACATGCTGTCCTGCCATCAGAACAGCTGCCATATGGTCATGGTTGTCAGCCCTCAGCCACTGCCGGCAGGCATCCTGGAGGTGCTGGCCAAACACGAATGGCCAGCCAACCTCCTCCAGGCACAGTGCATGGAAGCACTGCCATTGCTGCTCTGGGGTGTGCCTCACATGTTGGAGGATGGCCCTGCAGAGGTTGGCATAGACCATCTGGCTATCGGCGGGGAGCTGTAGTAGCTGTGCCTCACCTGTTAGCAGGGGGAGGAGGCATGCTGCGTGCTATTCCACTGGCCAACCCCATGCCTCTGCTGCCTGCTCAAAAAGAGCAAGGAAGGCCTTGGGATCATCATGTGGGGCCATCTTCTATAGGGTGAGGTGGGAAGGGTCCATGACGGTGGTGATGGTGGACCCCGCTGATGTGAGCAGGTGTTGGAATGCCTGGGGATCTTCCTGCTGTGACAGCACCAGGGCTTCGAACCATTGTTCCTGCTCCTTCCAGAGGGCAACCAGCACCTGGTGCTGGCTCTGTTGGGCCATGGTGAGGGCATGGACCAGGTCCTTGAAGGGGGAGGACTCCATGAGGCTGTTCTCTTCTGTACTCTGAGCCTGGGTTTCAGCACCACTGTAGAAATGGTTTAAGGTGGGTGGAGCACAGAAGCACGGCAGGCCAGAGCTGAGTTCTCTCAAACTCTTTTATTTTAGCTTTTCAGCTTTCACTTTACACTCTCCCAGTCACACCCACCCACACACAGGCATTCTGGTTGGGGAGAGAGCTCCCTTCCTCTGCTCTCCCTCTCCTCTTATAGGGCGTGGTCATTGGGGAAGACACACAAACACAGGTTAATTCCCTTCAGGTGCAGTGATTCTATAGCTTACCTTCCCTGACTCCGCCCTCCATTCACAGACCAATGCTTGACTATGCCCCCACTGCCACAGCTGGTACCCACGCCCTTTTGTTACACAACATGTTTTCTTCCTGCTGATCTATCCCAGATCCAGCATGGTTGGAACATGACTGTCTAAATTAAATTTCCTCCACCTTGTCACTGATGTGTGATCTGTCCCAGACTCCCTTTGAGGTGTGCATTTGTTTGTTGCTGGTTCTCATTCAAAACCAATGATTTATTTCTTTTCTGTGACTATTCTGCTTGTTCTACTGATTCCTGTTACACTTTTGGGGTAGCTCATGATTTTGGGAAATTCCGGCACTCACCTACTCTAAGGCGACTGATGTTAAGCCTATATCACATGCCTCTCTTCTCATAGATCTTTTGGAAGAATGTTCCTTGCCTAAAAATACTGTCCATTGTCAAAACCAAAGGTCATGCCTCTGGTGACTTGTCTGAGATCTGTGGGAACTGCTTATCAAACCAAGTTGTGAAGTGGGCAGCCAAAGAGGGCAAATCTTTCCCATATGTTTCTGAATTATCCATTTATTCAATGTTTTCTCATTTGTGTTTCTCTTCTGACAAAGACAGACTAGGTATATATTTTAATAAGACACAGGCTACTGAGGCCGACTTGACCTTCTACCATCCATTGTTTGTGAAATTAGAATACCTCCCAATTCAAGATCTAAATTGTCTCCTTTTGAAGGAATTATGGACAAACCCTTGGACCAAAACTAATGCTGATGGTTCATTGACAGGTGATATGGATGTGATTGTTGGCTATTACTTAAAGCTTTGATTGAGAAATTGTTGTACATTGATACTGTATGTCTACCTGTCAATCCCTCTGTCTGCAGAAAAGCCTACTGACCCATTTCTTCCAGGTGATCAAGTATTAGTGTACAGCCTAAAAGAGACCAGCTGACAAGAACAGCTGTCCTCACTGACTCCCAGCCACAGTGGATACATGCAAATCGTCTGAAATAGTGTCCTCAATCATCCCTTCCTGTTGACCTCTCACCCCTTGACAGGAGCAATTCAGCAATCAAGAAATCCTTAGGGAACCTCTTCTCATCTCATCTTTTCACATACACATATTGCAATTTTTATATTAGCTTTATCATGATGATCACAGGCAGCATGGTGGTGTAGTGTTAGCGCTGTCGCTTCACAGCAAGAAGGTCCGGTTTCGAGCCCCGTGGCCGACGAGGGACTTTCTGTGCAGAGTTTACATGTTTTCCCAGTGTCTGTGTGGGTTTCCTCCGGGTGCTCCAGTTTCCCCCACAGTCCAAAGAAATGCCGGTTAGCTTAACTGGTGACTCTAAATTCACCATAGGTGTGAATGTTAGTGTGAATGGTAGTCTGTGTCTATGTGTCAGCCCTGTGATGACCTGATGACTTGCCCAGGGTGTGCCCTGCCTTTCGCCCATAGCCAGCTGGGATAGGCTCCAGATTGCCTGCGACCCTGTAGAACAGGATAAAGCAGCTAGAGATAATGAGATGAGATTTTAATACCTCGAACCTAAAGACGAGGAAAGTTCACTGTGATCAAGCATGCATAATACTGTATATTTTCAGGATCTAAGAAGGATAAAGATATTTGTTTGGCATGCTTGCAACTGCTTTTGGCCAGTTTGCTTGCTAATTGTTTTGGCTACTTCCAATAAAATCCTTGAAACTTAAGTTTGCTCACACGTCTGTTTTTTGTTTTCATAAGGCTATCTTGATCAGTGATGCTTCATCAGTGGTGCTTCATCACCAGTTGATGCACCCTGTTAAACACAGTTAACTTGGCTTATTGAATCAAATAGCTACAACACACTCTTGAACATAGATATATACTCATGTTTGTCTTTCAGTAAACTGAGAAACATCTCTGAACAGTTGTGTCTGCATCAGTGAATGTTGCTCCATGTTCCATGAGGCAGAATCTCTTACATGGCAGAGGACAACATTCCAAGATTATAATTTGTCAATTCAACTTTCTTAGGTACAGAGAGATCAAAACCTATCAATTATCTCAATGAGCTTAAAATGAAAAACTAAACTCAAAAATCACATGAAAGTCTTTTATTACTGCACATGAAGAAACAGAAGGCCATCCAGAGTTACTATGGAATTAGATATTTGCAATGATCTAATTAGAATTATCTAATTGGAATTAGATATCTGCATGTGGTCCAAGTACAATAAATTCTGTCTTGTCTGAATTAAGTAGAAGGATATTAATAAGCATCCAGTGTCTAATATCTTTTCTGCATTCCTCAACTTTATTTAGCTGGTGTCTTTATCTAACTTTCCTGAAACACACAATTGTATGTCATTAGCATAACAGTGGAAGCTAATACCATGCTGACAAATAATATTACCCACAAGTAGCATATATAAAGAAAAAGCAATGGCCACAAGACAAAACCTTGTGGAGCTCCAAACTTTACCTCATTATGTATAGAACGATCACCATTTACATCAACAAATTGATAATGATCAGATAAATAAGACCTGAGCCAGGAAAGGGCAGTTCCCTTCAGTCAAAATACATGTTCTAGCCTATCAGACCAATTATGACAAAGGCTGCAATCAGGTCAAACAACACAAGCAAGGGGACACAGCCCTGATCAGAGGACAATTGTGGGTCATTTACTACCTTTACTCTGTGCTATGATGAGGTCTAAATTCTGACTGATAAAGTTCATGGATGTTATTCCTATGTAGATATGAGCAAAACTGCTGTACCACAGTTTTTTTTTTTTTAGGATCTTGGAGATAAATGGGAGGTCTGATATTGGCCTATAGTTGGACAGCTCACAGGACTCAAGTAAGTATTTTTTTTTTTTTTTTAATCAGGGGTCTGTTAACTGCAAGTTTAATTGTTTTAGGTACACTGCCAATGCTAAGCAAGAAGTGATTATTGTAGAAGAGGTTTGGATGCTTCTGGTATTATTTGTTTGAAGGGTTATGTAAAAGTCCCCATTTACATATACAAACTGATAGCAATCAGTTAAATAAGACCTGAGCCAGGAGATGGCTGTTCTTTTAGGTGCACAGTGGTGCTTGAAAGTTTGTGAAACCCTTAGAATTTTCTATATTTCTGCACACATATGAGCTAAATGGGGCGGCATGGTGGTGTAGTAGTTAGCGCTGTTGCCTCACAGCAAGAAGGTCCGGGTTTGAGCCCCGTGGCTGGCGAGGGCCTTTCTGTGCGGAGTTT
>JAODJS010000022.1:25189545-25202804 GCA_027576325.1 Sciades assimilis | reverse complement strand
AGGTTCACATTCCAGCAGGACAATGACCCTAAACATACTGCTAAAGCTACACTGGAATGGTTTAAAGGGAAACATTTTAATGTCTTGGAATGGCCATGTCAAAGCCCAGACCTCAATTTCATTGAGGATCTTTGGCATAATTTGAAGATTGCTGTACACTAAAGCAACCCATCTAACTTGAAGGATTTGTAGCAGTTTTGCCTTGAGGAATGGGCAAAAATCCCAGTGGCTAGATGTGCCAAGCTAATAGAGACAAACCCCAAGAGACTTGCAGCTGTAATTGCAGCAAAAGGTGGCTCTACAGAGTATTGACTTTGGGGGTGAATGCCTATGTACACTCCAGATTTTTGTTTTTTTTTTCCTTTTAATTATTGTTTTTCACAAGAAAAAAAATAATTTGCACTTTTAAATTGGTAGGCATGGTGTGTAAATCAAATGGTGCTAACCCCCCAAAAATCCATTTTAATTCCAGCTTGTTTAATTCCCGCTGAATACAGACAAGTAAAAAAAAAAAAACCTTCAGAAATGCTTTCATTGGGTATTCACTTGGTTTATCATTAATCACGTGAGGTTTCTTTTTCCCCAGTAGATTTGTTTCAAAGTAACATTTTGTGAGCGCCGTTTTCTGTTTATTATTCCTTCAGTGAGATACAAAGCTCACATTTTGCTCTTCTTCTTTTGTGTAAAAGCAGTAAATTCTGGTGTGTGTCATGTGATGGTGTCTCCTAGAGGAAATGCGTACCTTACATGCGAGTATAAATGCTTCACCCTGTGTGAGCATCAGCTATGGCATAAATTCGATGGAGAAGTATTGGCCTTTAAATCGCATTTTCCACCACCATTATAAAAACAGTAATTGAGGAAATGTCTAAGAATGGTGTTCATCATCCCAGTACAGTTTCTAAGACGTGTAGAATCTGTACCATGGCGAGTTAAACCTGTTCTGCTGTCCAAAACCTAAGATATCTGAGATATAGAAAATAGTACAGGAATGGTTTTGCAAATTTCTCTGCTTCTGTGTTTAATCTGTTTCTCATAAGATTATTCCAAAAGTAATTTAAAGCAAAATAGATTTATAGTTATGATCACTATTATGTAATTTAATACTATGATCTAACCAGATATTGTTTTACCAGATATGGATGGCTCCCCAGTTTTCATTCTTGGCACAGTCCTCTATAAGACACTGGGACTTATGCTACCTGCCCCAAGGTAAGCTCTTCCTCAGTTGTTTAAATAAGACTGACAATTTATGAATTGCATGATACAAATGACATTCCACATTCATTGTGTTTGACTGGTGTCAAATTGGTGTTGACTGTAAATTAATCATTCATATTCCACAGAAACTTTTGCAGTGATGCTCTCCAGTGTGCCACATGGCGCTTTATTGTAATGCCTGATTATCAAATTAGACAGAGGTGGCGGCAGGAAGTTTTGGATTGGGAGGGACACGTGTTGTGCCCCAAAGGCGTGCCAAATCTCGCGGGGTCCAGGGGCATATTTCCCGCATTTTGAGAGGCAAATTTTGGTGGCGTAAAGCAAGTTTAATATCTCTATTCGAGTACATTTTGTCCATGATGAAACTTCACACAGTGCTAGTCAAATAGTTCAATGATTAGGTCAAATAGCCTTGGAAAATTGTAATAAACATGTAATAATACCTAAAAACTGATCAAATCTCTCGGCAATCCTGTTTTGACTGAAGAATAAGCCTGTGAAAGTAATATTCCCAATCTTTCAAGGACCACTGTTAGCTCCCAGGAAATCCAACTGACTGGTAATGACTGGTCATGATACCAGATCAGGTGCGAATTAATTTTTTTTTCTGTTTGTTGAAGTATTTTTCAAAACAAACTGTGTGATATTGGTGTATTGAAGCATGTATGAATGATCTATGGGGCTGTATCAGTAAATTTGGAGAAACTACATTCCCTTAGTTTTCTCATGGATCTGCCACCCCCACACACAAACAAAATGTGAGAAAATTTGTCTTCAGTGTTCTTGTTGAATTAAAGAGCTAATAGATTTATATACCTGCTCAGCTATGTGGTATAAAGCAAGAGCACGAATAACTGTCATTCCTTTAGTCTTCAGTGCGAGTAAACAGTCATTCATTTCTTGGTTTGCGAAATTTGACTTGGGATGATAAAAAAATTTATCCTGAAAACTTACCTCATTATCATCAAGCAATTTGGGTGCCTTTGTCGAGCCCAAAAAGTTTGCAATGGATATCTGTCTGAAACTCCTCTTCATACTGATTTTCAGTGAGTGGTCAGGGCAGCAAGTGAATTCATGTAGCTCTAGAGCAGCATCAAGTTTTTGGGCGCCCAAAACTGCTTGTATGCCTCGTGAACGCTATCTAGCCATCCGAACAGGGCATGAGTTAATAGTCAGATACAAAAGTAGTGACACTGTCATAGCCTTGCTGTCACAGGGTCCCTGCTTTGGTGTGAGTACCCAAGGAGACCAGACATGTCTAGACAGTTGCCACAGCAATGGGTTAATTAGTCCACAGAATAGTCATGAATTAGCTTGTCTACTAAAAGTGATGGGTTTTGCAGTTCTGCGTAAGCCAAATTAGGAAAATCCCGGAAAGTGGAGGCAATCGGTGACATCAGGGCAAGGCTAATTTGCATTGGTTTTGGTGCAAATGGGTGCTATCAACCTACAGTACAAAGGGATGCCACCGGGGCTCCAGGATGAAGGAACGCAGCGAGATTTAATAAGGGAAAACAAAGGCGCACAGCGGGCTGTTTATTCACACTATTCTCTCATTTTCTTACTTTTAAATAGTCAAAGGACTCCCATCGTAACTTGGGGGGGGGGGGGCAGCCCCCCCAACCTAATTGGGGGGATCGTCCCTTCTGCCCCCCTCTGCTGCCGCCACGGTTACATTTATAATGGTGCATTTGTAATTCATAAAAAAGGCATGTTTGAAGCTCCCTAATAGGAGAATACTAACTTTTGATGTGTCATGTATTATAGATAAGTCCATACATGCTATATACTCATAAATCCCTTTACATTTCTAAGGATTCCTGAAGTTTGGGTTTTTTTTCACAAAAAAAAAAATTAGTACCACTTGTTACCTGATAAATGTGTTCTTGGACAAAAGTACATATTGGATGCACTGGTCATGTGTGGTATGGTGAAGTGCCTATATGAGTAGAGCTTCTGAACATGCACGCATTTTATATATAACAGTTATTTCACGTATTCAAGTCGTATATGAGCTGATAGCCGACAAGGCGTGTACTGTATATATTTATTCAATCCACATTCACTGGACATGAGCAATCGTGTGCTCTGATTGGCTACTCTACTACTAGGCTATCAGCTCATATACCATAAGTAGAGAAAAACAAATGGTAGAACGTGTTGCTGAACCAACCGAGGACAAAATAAAAACTCTACTCAAAAACAAAACCCCCAAAAATACAAAAAAAAAAAAGCAACAAAATATGGAATAAAAGTATTTGATGGTAAGAATGTATCTTTTTTAAATTTTTCAAGAATTACTATTATCGCATTTTTCACAAATTGCTAGTTACTTTGCTGTTTTTTTTTTTAACATTCTAAACAGAAATTATTTTGTTGGATGGTTTGTATAAAGTTGGAAGTTGGATGTTTTGGATGTTTTATGTAAAGTAACGAAGATGGTGCCATGGATGGCTGCCTTGGTGTGTTGGTGCGCATTATTTTGTTTTCTTTTCTTTGTAAACTCAGTTCACTGTTGCGATACTCGAATCTCTCTCACCAGAGAAGAGCTCTTGAACATCAAGGGAACAACTCCAGTGGACTTTTTACCAACTTTTCTGGTGTCATCTGTGGAAATTTAGGACATTCTGGTCAAAGGTGCTCTCACCTTTGTTCACTCGGTGAGATGCTGGAGGAGAGGAAAACATGCTGGTGTGCTTGTGCGCCTCTGTCAGCAAGGACTTTGCACTCTGCTATCTGCAATATTTCTCTCCAATGTGTGGCCATTGTACAACAAACTGGACAAACTCCAGCTGCTGGTGGGGAGAAACAGGGACTTTCATTCATCTTCCATTTTATGTTTCACAGAGATGTAGCTATGGGGACTCATACCAGACTCTGCACTGCAGCTGGCCAGCTTCCAACTTTTCAAAGTGAAAAAGTTGGAAGCCGGATCTCTCCAGTAAAACAAAGGGTGGTGGAATCTGTTTTTATGTAAACAGTGGCTGGTGTAGTGATGTGTCTGTGATCCTGCAACAATGTTCTACTGACCTGGAATCAGTTTTAATTAATTGTAAACCTTCTACTTCCCCCTGTGAGTTTACTTCATTCATTCTGGTTGGTGTTTACATTCCACCACAGGCCAACATGCAGAATGCACAGCACATGCTGGCCAACCAGATACTGGGTGTGGAGCAGACTAACCTGGACTCCCTAGTTATTGTCCTTGGTGACTTTAACAAAGGTTACCTCAGCCACAAACTACCCAAATGCAAACAGTTTATTAAATGCCTGACCAGAGAGGAAAATATTTTGGATCACTGCTACATTACAGTCAACAATGCCTATCATGCCATCCCCTGTGCTACACTGGCCCACTCTGACCACATCATGGTCTACCTAATTCCTGCATACAGGCAGAAATTAAAGCTGAGGAATTCTGTAGTGAGGACATCTGAGGCTGCAGAGAACCTTCAGGCATGCTTGGACTGTACAAACTGGGATGTGTTCAGGACTGCTACTAGTAGTCTGTATGAGTAAACAGAGGCTGTGATGTCCTTCATCAGCTTCTGTGAGGACTGCTGCATTCCATCACAAATCAGGGTGAGTTACAATAATGACAAACCCTGGTTCACAGATAAGCTCAGACAGCTAAGGTTGCAAAAGGAAGAAGCATTCAGAATTCATGACAGGAAAAGGTTTAAAGAGTCTAGGAACAGATTTAGCAAGGAGGTGAGAGAAGCTAAATGACTGTGTTCTGAGAAACTCCAATATCAGTTCTCAGCCAATGACTATGACTGTCTGGAAAAGGCTCAGACAGATCACTAATTACAGATCTTCAGCCCCCCACTCTGTTAACAACTTGCACCTGGGAAACTAACTGAATAAGTTCTACTGGTGCTTTGAAAGACAATGGGACTGTCCTGATAACATCCCCCATGAGTCCACACTCCAGCTCCAGCCCACCACCCCCACCTCTATTGCTGCCAGGGCCTCTTTACAACCTCTCATCCTGGAGGCCCATTCACCCATCACCACAGCTTCAACTCTCTCCATTCTGGAGAGGGATGTCAACAAGCTGTTTAAGGAGCTGAACCCTTGCAAAGCAACAGGTCCCAACTCTGTCTCACCATTTACCCTGAAGCACCTTGCTGATCAGCTACCTCTGGTGTTCAGACAGTAACACCTCACTGGAGACATGCCATGTGCCAGCCTACTTAAAGGCCTCCACCATTATCCTTGTCCCCCAAAAGCCAAGGATCACAGGATTAAATGATTACAGACCCATCACCCTGACTTCTGTGGTTATGAAATCCTTTGAGTGCCTTGCTTTACCACCTTAAAGCCATCACTGACCTTCTCCTGGACCCCATGCAGTTCATCTACAGACCCAACAGATCTACAGATTATGTTGCCAACATGGCTCTTCATCTTCCAGCACCTGGACTCCCCAGGAACCTATGCTCAGATCCTGTTTATGAATTTCAGTTCCACCTTCAGAGGGTTCCCACTGGGTTCTGAAAAATATTCTCCACATTTTTCCCTTAAAAATCAACTCAAATAAGTATTTTTCACTTTTTTTTCTTCACTAGTTTGTATTTTTTCATTAGTTACTGACTTATCAAAGTGGACTTAATTCAGGTTTATACCAACCAAACTGGCACAATTCAAATATTTGTACAGATACAGCCAGGTCTCTGCATATAATATTTGAGCTCCACTCCAGCCTCTAATAAGAGACTTGATTTTGGGCACCCTGTGCACCATCAAGCAAAAATAAACCTCTTTAGTTTGAGCTTACTGGAGGTTATTTTCACATGGAATCATTCAAAAGAGGTATTAGGACTCCCTTTACCCTTTACTCCAACAGAACACTTGATTTACCATTGAATAGAGTGAAGAAGAATCTTGGAACAAAAATTATGAACCAAACACAGAATGACACTGCATTTTTCATCATACATTCACCATGGTGACTCAACATGCCATGGTGTCCAAAACATAGCTCCCTTCAGTCACTTGCTGACTGACTGCTCTTTCACTTTTTTTTTTTTACTCAGCCCTGTATAACTGATACTGTCTGATGTGTGACGTGACAGTAGGGGCTCTGATTGTGCCTCCACTATGGCTGTTTTGGCCCTTAAATCATCTTCAATGCTTGAAAAAGACCACCCCAAAAATGTGTAAGGTTCTCGGTCATCTAGGTCATAGTAAATCATAGGTGCTAAAGAAGGCAACTGGACTTGCTTGAAATAATTTTATCCCTAGATTAGGGATAAACTTAGCTCATGTTTAGAGTCAATAAAATTCTGTAACACTGCTTTGCAACAATGTCTATTTTTAAAAGTGCTATAAAAATAAACTTGAAGCTTCAAATTCTTGAAGGCTCTTCACCTCTCATCTGAAAGGCTTCTTCAGTTCTGTCTGACTAGTAGGGAGTTCCAGCCTGTAGTGGACCAAAAGCAACCCTAAGGAGAGTCATTGAGGTCACATGGGTCGTTGACCCTCTCAGTCATCTTGTAGATGTTAAGGTCACTGGAGGCCAGGAGTGAATGGAGTTAGCAGCCTAGAAAGTCATTAGGGTGATATGTGGGTCATTGGCTCTTTCTGCAATTATGTGAGTCATTGAAGTTAGATGAGTTTTGGTGTGGATATTTTCTGGGAAATGTGCCAAGGACAGCATTGTAGGTGGCTGATAAGTGGTGTCTCAGTCCACCTCCTCTGTTCAGTGATGGTTGTTCCAGATTGACAAAGATGGCTTCTTTTACTCCCCTTTCAAACCACTGGTCTTCTCTGGTTAAAATGCGTACATTGCAGTCCTGAAATGAGTGTCCTTTGTTATTGAGATTAAGATAGACTGCAGAGGCCTGGCCTGAGGAACTGGCTCTCCTGTGTTGAGCCATGCACCTGTGAAGTGGTTGTTTCATTTCCCCAATGTACAGGTCTATGCATTCCTCACTGCATTGAATTGTGTACACTACATTGTCCTGTTTATGTCTGGGTATTCTGTCCTTAGGGTGGACCAATTTCTGCCTCAGAGTGTTACTGGGTCTGAAATGTATAGGAACATTGTGGTTCTTTTTCTGGTCTTGACGAAAGCCTAGTTGGGATACCCACACTTCTGAAGTGCTTCCTTGATGTGTTTTTGCTCCTTCTCTTTTCTCTCTACCGTTGTAGGAATGCTCTGAGCCCTGTGATGTCCTAATGACCCCCAATTTGTGTTCCACTGGATGGTGAGAGTCAAACAGGAGGTACTGGTCTGTGTGTGTGGGTTTCTGGTAGACTTCAATGCTAAGGCTTCTGTCTTGTTTGATGTGCCAGTTGCAGTCCAAAAAGGTTAGGTTGTTTCCACTGACATTCTCCCGAGTGACCTTGATGTTGATATCCACTGCATTGATGTGTTCTGTGAAGGCTTCCACCTCATGGGTTTTGCTTTTAACCCAGGTGTCATCCACATACATGAGGAGATCCTTCGGCAGCCACACATGGGAGAAGAGAAGAACCAGTTCAGAGCAACATTTTTAGAGGTGGCCTTTTGGAGGGGGCTGGCCTTAAGGTACCAGGTGGCATAGTGAACCACCACCAGTGGGCCCATTAGATTCATCTCTACTCTCTTGATGAAGAACTTGATGATGGGCAGGGGGATGAGGGGGCTTGACCAGGACGGTGCATCGGTACTGAGCACCACAGCCAGAAGTTCTTCACCAGGGCTTCCATCTCTGGTCAGTGGAAGCAGTTCCACATTTTAGCAAGGATATTATGACCACCTGTGTGGTCCTGAGAGGATGTGAGTGAGTGAGGTACATTATGATGTTGACTTTGGATCAGGGGATCACCAGCAGGTCACAAGGTTGCCCCCAGTGTTTGATATGG
This sequence comes from Sciades assimilis, assembly GCA_027576325.1. Taxonomy (NCBI): domain Eukaryota; kingdom Metazoa; phylum Chordata; class Actinopteri; order Siluriformes; family Ariidae; genus Sciades; species Sciades assimilis. Next base: position 25,194,731 of record JAODJS010000022.1, on the reverse strand, counting down.
TAGTATAGAAGGCCCCCTAGGATGAGGAAGTAGGCCAGGGGTAAGAGGTGCACAGCTTGTTGGTCCTCACCCTCGACCAATTGCACCTGCCCACAGCAGTGCTTTAGTCAGACATTCTGCTTCTGCTCCCAGCTGAAGTTCCCTTCATGGAGGATCTCCTGCCTCCTGAAACATGAGAGAGATCAGGTTAGTGGCAAAGGGGGACTAGCCCCCAGCCACAGCATCAGAGCATTTCTTGGATCCCTCAGCAAGGAGGACATCTTTGCTATTGGGTAGCACTGTCGCAGTCTCCTTACTAGCCTGGGATATCTGCCTCTTTGCAAGGAACCAACAGCTGTGATTGAAATCAGGGGCCATTTTTTCCCTATAAGCAGAGGGATAGGTGAGTCAGGCATTACCACCACTAACAGTTCCCACTCACCTCAGTGATCTCCTTGGAAGCCTGACGGCGGCCACCTCTCATGCATTATCATGCATGCCGGTTACAATCATGATACCACATCAGGTTACAGGTGTTGGGAAGGCCAAGGGCCAGGTGAGGATGATCATGCTCCTAGAATCCAGAATGGCCTTGACGGGTTTGCCATCCAGCCATAGTGTGACGCATGGGTTCTGGGAGCCTGGTCGGGTGTGAACTGCACAACCCACCAGCCAAGGTTTCTTTGCCAAGCCATGGGAGTAGGCTCAGTCTGAGTAGGCATGGTTATGTCCCACAGAGTGGGGCTCTGAGATCAGGGTCGTATGTTACTGAGGGGTCTCAACTTGAGCCAGTCATGGAGCTTGTTGCCTTGGTTCCAAGCAGATTGGATTCCAGAATTTCTTTCTTTAGCAGCTAGTAATCTTCAGCTGTGGTGGGGGAAGAGAATTATAGGCCCGTTGAACATCTCCTGTCAACAGGGAGGCCAGGACTCTCAACCCATTCCTCTTCAGCCCAATTCTCAAAAACTGAGTGATAGGCTTCTATGTCATCATGTGGGCCAAGCTTGCCAAGCAGTTTTTGAGTTAACTGTTGGGGGTTAGGGAGGCATAGGAGGGGAACCCCCTCTGTGGTTTGGCGATGCAGGAATTCTTGATTTGCCACCCGGCCACTGTTCCTGTGTCATCTGCTGCTGCAGGTTGGCCTCCAGGAGGTGCTGGATAAGAGGCTCCATGTGGTTAGGAAGGGTGTGGGTGGAGCCTCTGTTCATGCCCACATGCTTCACTCCTGTAGAGATTTGTAGCTGTGACAGACAGAATACAAACTCAGACCCAGGAGCTGAGGAAGAAATTTTAGTGGTGTTTTATAGTTTGTTTGTTGGAGAATAGGAAAAGGGAAAGTGAAGAGGAGAAGGGTGCAGGATGAATGGTGTTTGGCCAGCTATAGACAGCGGTCAGGTGGTGGGGAACTGGCGGGCCATGGGCTTTTCCAGCGAGTTGGCAGCAGTTCTTCTGAGGTGCTGTCAAAACGTCCAAGCCAGTAGCAGTCTTGAGCTTTTGTCTGCAGCATTTTCTCCAGTGCTGTCTAAAGGATAGGAGAGATGCGTCAGTCTCAGGCACATGAGACACTGACATTAACTTGAGTGAAGAGGGTGAGCCATTTATACTCTCCTGTGAGCTGTCAGAGGGTAGAGAATGGCACCTCTTTAATTCGCCACATCTGTGCAAGCTCCACCCTTTAGCCATGCACTCTCCGGCTGTCCAGAACACCAAGTGGTGCTGAATGGGAGCTGTCTTTTCAGCACTGGGAGAGTGGTAGCACAAGGCGCCATCCTTTTCTTGGGTGAAGAAACTCCAAGGCTTTCACCACACTATACGTATACTGTATGCACAGCAGCTAAATACATTTCTCACACCTGAGCCTCCTAGTCAGTGGATAGCCATTTAGTTCAGTTTAGTTTGTTTGTCATATGTATGTGAACATAGGGTCAGCATTACAGTGCATTGGATGAGAAAAGAAACAAGTCTCTCAGCATTGGAGCCCCACAGAAGTTTAAAAGTAGAGCAATATAACAATTAAAGGTCATAAACATAAAATAGAAATAAAATTAAAATAAATATAGAAATAGAAAAATTAAAAGTCATATATAAGGCAAAGGACGGCACGGTGGTGTAGTGGTTAGCGCTGTCACCTCACAGCAAGAAGGTCCAGGTTTGAGCCCCATGGCCGGCGAGGGCCTTTCTATGCAGAGTTTGCATGCTCTCTGCATGGGTTTCCTCTGGGTGCTCTGGTTTCCCCCACAGTCCAAAGACATCCAGGTTACATTAACTGGTGACTCTAAATTGACCGTAGGTGTGATTTAGAACAGTTCCTTTATCCTTTAGAACAGGATAAAGTGGTGAGAGATAATGAGATGAGAAAAAACACCATATTTCAGGGGCATTGCCTAATTCAGGGGGTTTCAACCTTTTCTACTTTAAGGCCCACCTATTCATACTTGTAATGAGTTGGGGCCCATTAAAAAAATATCCCCAATTATTTTGGCTCATCTATTATATTAGAATCTACTAAAATATTGTAAAGTGTATGAATGGGATGCAATATCACTCCTTGTTACAGATGGGAGACCAGGAATTAAATAAGTGCAATAAAAACAAACTGGTTTTAATTGTAGGTGCTGTATTTTAAACTGTATGGATGTGCCAGAAGCCAACATAAAACCAGGGCATTCTCAGCCAAAAGGGATTAATGATCTAAAAGTGGAGTTGGGTCCATTAACACAAGAACTTATTGCCATGTTTGTGTACAGAAAACAAGCAAGTTATTAAAACCAAGAAGTACTGTCAGAAGAAGTGGATATAGAAACCATTCAATGGGATAGATCCTTACCCCTTAACAAAGTTGGAAGTTGAGTTCGAAAATTTTCCATCCGTTGAGTTCCCCGACATCTCAAACAACCTAGTGATGCAGACATCGTTCGACACGGACAAGCAGATGAAAACCTGAAAGAGCATGGAGGCATAGAACTTTTTATATGTGGCTTGGTTAAAGATCTGGGGATCAGGACACGACAAGATAAATGGCAGTAGACGGATCTAAATGCAGAGTGTTTATTAGCAGGCGTGATATTTACAAATGCAAAACACAAATGAAAGCAAAATAGAAAGCAGAGTATTTAAACAGTGTTATAATGCTGCATTCCTGTCCCAATCCAAACTAGTAGGAGGTCGCACTTATCCAACCTCCTACTAAGAAAAATGCTCTGGAACGCCACTCGAAGTGGGAGCTCCAACTTGCGAAGTCGGGGGGACTCGCACTACTCCGACTTCAACAAATCGAAGTCGGATGATAATGGCGGCGCCCAGCGACTCCCGGTTTGTGACAGGTAAGATGTCACGGATTTGCCGATAATCTTCAATTCTCTCTCTGTATGGTTGTTTTATACAGAGTAATTACATATAATCACATTTTGGCTCCATTTCAGCGGTTACTTCTAATAGAAAATGAATTTGACTTCGAGCCGGAATGGTAGCCAGTGAAAGGCAGTTTCCCAATAATTTTAAACCTCCGACTTCAACGGTTTGGAACGCTTTGAAGTGGGCACGGGGATAATAAGGTTGGATAAGTGCGACCTCCTACTAGTTTGGATTGGGACAGGAATGCAGCATTAGCTCCGAGACAGAAGTCACTCCCGCCGCCACGCTGGCCAAAGCGCCCAAGAAGAAAGCAGCTTCAAAGACCAAGAAATCAGGCCCGAGCGTCGGCGAGCTCATCATCAAAGTGCTTTCTGCGTTGAAGGAGAGGAGCCGCGTGTCCCTCTCCACCTTGAAGAAAGCTTTACAGGCCGCCAGATACGATGTGGTGAACAACAACTCCTGTGTCAAAATCGCCGTCAGGAACCTTGTGAGGAAAGGCATCCTGGTGCAGACCAAAGGGACCAGTGCATCTGGCTCTTTCAAGCTGAGCAGTAAGCAGACCGAAGGCAAGAAGCCCGCACCCAAAGCCAGAAAGGCGGCCGCCAAAAAAAACCCACCGCGGTTAAGAAGCCCAAGAAGGCAGTGGCTAAGAAACCCACCGCCAAGAAGTCTCTTAAGAAGGCGAAGAAGCCCACCGCTGCTGCCAAGAGCCCAAAGAAGGCGAAAAAACTGTCGACTCCCAAAAAGGCTGCCAAGAGCGCGAAGAAGACAAAAACTGCCAAGCCCAAAGTGTCCAAGGTGAAAAAGGCGGCCCCCAAAAAGAAGTATGTTTGTTTGACTCATGTTTTCTTTCCCTAAACGGCTCTTTTAAGAGCCACCCATGTTTCCGTTCAAAGAGCAGTATTCCATATTCACTCATGATATCAGATGCTGCTGATTGGTTTGGTGGAGTTGATATATACTGATATATACTGTATTACAGTACAGACCAAAAGTTTGGACACACCTTCTCATTCAAAGAGTTTTCTTTATTTTCATGACTATGAAAATTGTAGATTCACACTGAAGGCATCAAAACTATGAATTAACACATGTGGAAATATGTACTTAACAAAAAAGTGTGAAACAACTGAAAATATGTCTTATATTCTAGGTTCTTCAAAGTAGCCACCTTTTGCTTTGATTACTGCTTCGCACACTCTTGGCATTCTCTTGATGAGCTTCAAGAGGTAGTCACCTGAAATGGTCTTCCAACAGTCTTGAAGGAGTTCCCAGAGATGCTTAGCACTTGTTGGCCCTTTTGCCTTCACTCTGCGGTCCAGCTCACCCCAAACCATCTCGATTGGGTTCAGGTCCGGTGACTGTGGAGGCCAGGTCATCTGGCGCAGCACCCCATCACTCTCCTTCTTGGTCAAATAGCCCTTACACAGCCTGGAGGTGTGTTTGGGGTCATTGTCCTGTTGAAAAATAAATGATGGTCCAACTAAACGCAAACCGGATGGAATAGCATGCCGCTGCAAGATGCTGTGGTAGCCATGCTGGTTCAGTATGCCTTCAATTTTGAATAAATCCCCAACAGTGTCACCAGCAAAGCACCCCCACACCATCACACCTCCTCCTCCATGCTTCACGGTGGGAACCAGGCATGTAGAGTCCATCCGTTCACCTTTTCTGCGTCGCACAAAGACACGGTGGTTGGAACCAAAGATCTCAAATTTGGACTCATCAGACCAAAGCACAGATTTCCACTGGTCTAATGTCCATTCCTTGTGTTCTTTAGCCCAAACAAGTCTCTTCTGCTTGTTGCCTGTCCTTAGCAGTGGTTTCCTAGCAGCTATTCTACCATGAAGGCC
>JAODJS010000022.1:24875141-24887919 GCA_027576325.1 Sciades assimilis | reverse complement strand
AGTGTGTTTCAGTGCTCAAACTGTTGGGCTATTTAGTTGGGATTTTTTACAATGTAATAAAATGTGTTATTCCCTTATACTCTCGTTTTATTATTTGAGGTTTGCATGGTAAATTAACATGTATAAAAACAGCAAATGAGACGGTCTTCTTCCCTTCTACAATGCTACATGATCAGTTCTTTGGTTCCTCCCCCAATATATATATACCCAGAGTCTTGCCCCTCGTGTTGCATGCAGGTCGCATGCGCTGCAGGCACACCACACATAGGGGTAAAACGTGAGATGTACTTCTGTCTTGCGGGCCGCACAAATAGCAAGTGTGGAATACTTGTGTAGTACTTCTGAGGCACGTCACTCATACAATGACCGTGCATCACTCGTGTCTTACTGTCATTGCAAAAAGCCCTTACTAGCTGTGCTGCTGACTTGGTTCAGGTGTACAAAAGGAGTACGGGTCCCATATGTAGTGTATGCATTCTTGATTTGTTGCAAGACCCAAAGAATTTTCATGTGCAGTACCAAAAGTCTCCACGGGCAGTGTGTGACCTTCTACGGCACTGAACACGCGCAAGTGTTGCGCAAGTCTCAAGCACGGTTTTGCCAAATTATTTACTGTAGACCACCCGTAGCAGCACATACAGCGAGTTGTGAGTGAGGCTTTACACCAAGACGTTCTATCCACCCCCCACCCCGGAATTCTGTTAGTTGCTATATCACAGTAAAGGTGGGAAAAGATGTGACATGATTTATCTTTTTCAGTCTTTGCATCACAAAAACATGTAGCTTGTTGGTTGAGTTAGACACTTTAACAACTTTCTGAAATGGATGTTTGGGTAATGAATTGGGGAGAAACATCCAGAATGAAGGGCACTGAAGAAGCAGATTATCAAGTTAGCTCTTTTTTGACTAATTTAAGGTTGACTCCTAATGACCACGCACATACCTTATTCTTGCTTCCACACTGTGGCTTGACTGCTGTAATTCCTTCCTCTCTTGTTTGAGAGTGGAGATTTCCATTTGTAGTTGTTCCTTCTCCATAGCAAACTCAACCTGGAAGATAGCTTTTTCATTGCAAGATGGATGGGGGCTCAGGGACTAAAAAAGTGGTATGGTACTACATGTGTGAATGCATCTGGCATTCATTCTCTCTCCCTTTATTTGGGCAGCATAATTATTTGAAAGTGTGTGTACACATACCTGCATTTCCCGTATGGTATTCTGTGTTTTTTTCAGTTCTTCATTTAGTCTCTCGCACTCAGACTTGCACAGAGGCTCCAGCCTAGTCATTTCCTTCACTTTTTCTTGCTCTCTTTCACTTTCCTGTTCACACTCTCGTTCTTCCTTTCCTCCTCTGGATTTTTCTCTTTTCTTCTCCAATGCCTGTATTACTTCCTCCAGTTTATCTATCTGCAGACAAAACATTTACCTTAGATACATATAGGGTAGACAGTGCATATTTATGGTACAGGTTAAGGTATGTGCTGCTTTGTGACAATTTCCACTGCTAAAAGCACTACAAATAAAATTGCATATGAAGCTGCATTCTTGACCCAACTAGGACAACTTTTTCATTATGAAGTTACTATTAGCAAAGAATATTCATGAATCTATTATTGTATTTATTCAATTAAATTGTTTTTGCATGGCATTTTTAACATTGTATATTACCAAAAAGCAGGCTTTAAAGAAATATGCATGTAGACCTAAATGATCAGTGATGGAACTAGACTCTTCTGGGTGACAACAGATAGTGGGACTATAAATCACCAGAGTAAACAGTCAAATTTTAAAAAGGATACAGACTTAAGTAGGAGTACAAATTTCATAATAGGATTATGGAAGCAAGGACATGATTGAACATTAGCTGTGGTCAGTGAAAAGTCGGGTAGAACCGGCAGGTAACACGTGATCAGCTTTACCTGTTTGATTACTGACGTGTGTGTGTGTGTTTTGTGTTCTTTCAGAGAGAAACCAGTAATCAGACAGAGCTGAGATACCCAGAAAATAAAAATCACTGAAAAATGATTTCCAAAGTGAAAATAAAGCGCACCTTAAGTTGTTAAGCCTGTCTCCTAGTTCCTCATTCCCTGAGCTGTAAGAGTGGCAAAACCTGCCAAAGCCTATTGCTGCTCCTTTTGGGGGAAGCCCAGCTCAGAACTCAACAGCTCCCAGCCACCAACCTGCTGGAGTATCCAGACCTGGATCTGGCTATTCTGCAGTGGGCTGGTCACACACTGGAACAACATCATTAATGCGTCCATGCGCTGGCAAACAGTAAGTTTGGCTACTAGTTTGCCTTCACTTAACAGCTCCAAGATACCTGCTAAAAGTTGCTACTGACTGAAGTGCAACACTGAGGACATAATTGACCGAGTGGCAGTGGAGCAATTTGGCCTTTGGAGTTTGAGGAACGTCAGCCTGGGTTCAGTGCCACCACATGGCATTGCCAGAGGAGGACCATCTGGTGGTATTTCTGGGAGCAGATGCTCCCGCCCCTTTTCTCTCTTCTTGCCCCTCCCCTGGCCTAGGGTAACGGGGGTTAATTTCCCCCAAAGCCTGCTCCCCAAACTGTGTCCCTTCCTACTTTCCCTTACCCCCTTGTACCTCTGGGCCAATGCAGCTACTAACTCTCTCTCCAGAGGTGGAACCATCCATGCTATTTTTAACAGGCAGACTCCAGTCAGTCAGGCTGGGGAACAACCTTTCCAAAACAATAACCATAAATACAGGAATCCAACAAGGCTGTGTTGAGTCCCATGCTGTACACACTCCTCACTCATGACCATGTCACTACCCAGCTTAATACCAGCATTATTAAATTTGTGGAAGACACCACAGTCACTGGACTGATTTCTGGGGAAGATGAGTCAGCATACAGGAGGGAGATAGCAAGTCTTGTGAAGTGGTGTCAGGACAATAATCTCTCTTAACATCAGCAAAACAAAGGAGATGATCACTGACACATGGAGGAAGAGAGGATAGCATCCACCATGGCATATTGGAGAGACTGAGGTGGAGAGAGTTGCCACATTTAAATTCCTAGGCATTAACAATCGCTGAGCTCACTTGAGCTCACTTGGACCCACATCACAGACCTGGCGAGGAAAGCCTGACAGTGTCTGTACTTCCTGAGAAGGCTGAGGAAGTTTGGCTTGTCAAGTACTATTCTCAACAACTTCTACAGATATACAATTGAGAGTATCCTCATCCACTCCATCACAGTCTGATATGGGAGCAGTACAGCACAGGACCACAAGGCTCTACAGGAAGTGGTAAAATCAGTACAAAGCATTACTGGAACAGCACTCCCTGCATTGAAGGACATTTATAAAACCAGAGTTCTCAGGAGGGCTTTTAATATTATCAAGGACACTACCGACCCACAACACAAACTATTCATGCCATTGCCATCAGGGAGACGTGACAGGAACATTGCAGCCAGAACAACTAGACTGAAAGACAGTTTGGTCCCCCCCCATGCCATCAGGCTTGTGAACAAAACTCAGCCACTGCCCCTCCCCATCAGTCCTGCAGAGTTTGAACTGAACTACCTATTTATTTGCACTGACACTTTGCTACATCTTTTTATGACTTTATGTCCTTGTTTTTTTAATTCATGTCTAGGTGACATTGCTGGAGGACTCCTGGAATAAGAATTTCACTGTGCTGTGTGACACTGTCTTTAGTATACATGACGAAGACCCTCTGTGAGGCATGGGGAGCTTACAAAAGGATGCCCCTTCACCAGTTGGGCGAGTAGGAGGATTATGAGAGGAAATAATGAGTCTGTGTTGCCCTCTGTATCTGCCAGCAGATTCCAGTTCTGACAATGCTCCCGGATCTTCGGATCAAAGCGACTCTCTTCCCCGATACCTCCCCTGTGCAGTGGAGCCCACATAGCCTTAAAGGGACATTATCATGCCACAAGATGATGACTCACCAATGCCTCATACCCTCCTTCCCTGTTCCCCACTCCTTGCCATTTGTGTAAATAAAAGAGCACTTGTTTTTTCCACCACACTTCTATCTCCTGAGTCTGTGTCCAAGCACTAGGGGCCACCACACTGGTGGAGAATGCAGGCAGAGGACACAGATCCACACCCCAACCCTCCCCTCCTAGATCTAGTCATGCAGCATCTCTTGAAAGTCAGCCTACAGCAGTCACAGCTCTCCTGGGAAATGGCAGAGGGCCTCCATTTGTGGCCACCTAAGAGCTCCTGTCCCTCAAGCAGGCCACATCAGTGGCTGCCCTCCCCCTTTCAGATGCAGCCTGAGATGTCCAACATATGCTCACAAAGCTCACAGTCAAGGACAATTTTGAGGCATTCTTGGACACCTTAGAGAGGGTTGCCACCAGAGAGGGCTGGCTCTCACAGCACTAGACTTGCGCACTGGCCCCTCTACTCTCCAGAGAGGCACAACAGTCATATTTGCTCTCTGAGGAAGAAGCAGATGACTACTCCACACTCAAAGACAAGATCTGGGCCCACTGTAGGCTCTCCTCCACCTGAGCCACCACTGATTTCCACTGCTGGGACTATAAACGCAGCAAGGAGCCTCAGGGAGAGATGGATGCCCTCTTGTGTGTCACATGAAGATGGCTCCAGCCAGGTCAGCTGTGACTGGCTAAAATAGTGGAACATGTCACCCTCAAGTTTTTCATGAGCTCTCCCCAAAGAAAGAAAAAGTTGTGGGGATAAAAGCAGCTAAGATGCCATGGAACATAGTCTCAGCCCTAGAATATGCTTTCTCTATGTTGGAGATTGGGAAGAGATAGGATCCACTACAGGAACATGACAGGCCCCAAGACCTCCCTTGTTGCTCAGCTGTGGCTTACAGAGCACCGAGAAGGATACAGAAATGGCTACCATCACCCAAGCCAACACCTTCTGGCAAGCCCATGCCTACTGAGACTGATGGGGCTCTCCCAAAGAATTACAAGCTATGGATAGCTGGATGCACCATGTCTTCCGAGCCAGTGTCTCCACTATCACCCTCTGATTGAATGGAAGACCAGTTCAGGTCCTGTTGGACTCAGGAAGCACCATCACCCTAGCCTGCCCATCAGTGCTGCTTCACCTAGTTGAGCCAAAAGGGTCTCTAACGGTCACCCATGTTCATAGAAATGTGAGGGACATCCCCACTGCTGAGGTTCAGGCAGGCAGTAGAAAAGGTGAGTGGCCACTAACCATTGGGCTTATCCTGAATCTACCTGTGTCCTTACTCATAGGGAAAGCCTGACCAAGGCTCTACTGACCAAAGGTTGAGAGGAGACTGCAAGCCCCACGGAGATGCAGACACCAGTGCTGAGCTTCAACCCCTGTGTGCACTGCCCTTCTTGCTGAGGAAGCAGATGCTGAGGCCTGGTTGGAAAGTGAGATACACATTTCCTTTAATCCTCTTAATGTTTTGTATGACCAGGTTGCCAAAGAAGGGAGCTTTGGCAGAGAATGGAAGAAGGACCACCAGCTAAAGCACTGCTGGGACCAGGTGCTGCAGATTGACGGGGATAATATTAACCCCAACCAGGTGCTTCCGGCAGCTTGCTTCATGATCAGTAATGGGCTCTTATTTGAGCAGTGTGACTGCCACAGCCCTGCAATCTCCTCATTGTGCCCTCCTCAAAGATTGACATGGTCACACTGTCATGCATCTGGCCCACACCCACCCATGAGGTGACCATCTGGGATTCTGAAACATGCTGGTTCCACTGGTCAGGCATGATGGCCGAGGTGCAGAATTTCTGTCAGAGGTGTCCCCAGTGCCAGAAGACTACTCCCTATAAGTCAGCCCTGGCACCTCTCATCCACCTGCCCATCATCAGGGTCCCCTTTGAGTATGTGGGTATGGACCTGGTAGGGCAACTCAGAAAGTTTGCCTGTGGCCACAAATACATCCTGGTAATCATGGATTATGCCACCAGATGTATTGAGGCTATCCTGTGGCAAGACACCTCCAACCTCCAAGAACATTGCCTGTGAGCTCTTGGCCCTGTTCACCCAGGTCAGCATCCCTAAGGACCTCCTCACTAACCAGGGCACTTCATTTATGTCTAAGCTCATGCTAGACCTGTGCCAGCTGCTGCAGGTGAAACATTTAAAATCTTCAGTTTACCACCTGCAAGTAGATGGGCTAGCTGAAAGATTCAATCAGACTCAAATGCTGCTACAAGTGTCAGACAAGGAAGGCCACAACTAGGACCTACTCTTACCCTACATGCACTTTGCCATTTGGGAGACCCCACAGGCTTTGACAGGCTTCATACAGGTCAAGCTCCTGTTTGAACAAAGACCCAAGGGCCTGCTAGACATGGCCAAAGAATCATGGGAGAACCAGCCTGTGCCATTCCACTCAGTCATCAAATGTGTAAGATCTACAAGACCGAATTGAGCGGGGGATGCCCATTGTAAAGGAGCACAGGCATGCAGCACAGAAGGAATAACAAAGGGCTTATAACTGCACACCTACTGCTCTCAGAGTTCCAGAGTGCTTTACCTCATCTCCAGCAGTGTCTGCAATTTCCTGGCCTGTTGGCAAGGCCCCTACACCATCACAGAGAGAGTAGGCCCAGTAAACTACTGCCTGCATCAGTCATGTAAAAGAGCCACCGACAAGCTCTACCACATTAATATTCTGAAAAAGTGGATTGAACCTGTGCCAGTGCTCTCAGCCCTCTCTATCCCTCACAACCTATTGGTGAGTGAATCCACCCGAGGGAAGAGTTCATGTGGGCCCAGAAGCAGGAGCTCAGAGAACTGGAGGACCAGTCTGGGGACGTGTTCTCAGTTGAGCCAGGGCGGATGTATGTATTCCAACATGAGATTAAGACAACACTGGGAGTGATAACTCAAGAAAGACTCTACCAGGTCCCAGAGGCCTGCATATAGAGGCTGAAATAGCCCATATGCTTCAATCTGGGGTCATTGAAGAGTCCAACAGCCCATGGTCCAGCCCTGTAATCCCAGTACCTAAGCCTGCTGGGTCTCAGCAACTATGCAGTTCAACAGCCACCCCATGCCCTGAGTGGATGACTTCACCGAGTGCCTGGAGAGAACCTGCTTCAGCTCTATACTAGACTTCACCAAAAGATATTAGCAAGTGGTCCTCACTCCCAGCTCCAGACCACAGACAATGTTCAGTACCACCACAAGCCACTGACTGTACAGAGTTCTCCTGTTTGGGCTACATGGGGTGCCAGCAACTTTCCAGTGATTAATGAACATTCCTCCTGTGGCCCCATCAGCCACATATCTCAGTTGTCATCATCCACTCCTATACATGGCAGGAGCATGTACACCAGGTCAAACAGGTGCTGCTCAAACTCAGGCAAGCTGGGCTGACAGCTAACCTCTGGAAGTGCCACCTGGGACTCAACAAAGCACAGTACCTAGGCTGTCACAGAGAGCAGGGCCTCCTGAAACCCCAGGACAAAAAGATCAAGGCTGTAAAACACTACCCCTGACCTGCAACAAAGCACCAGGTACATGTTTTCTTGGACTTAGCAGAGTATTACAGAATATTTGTGCCTATCTTCTCCTCTATTGCCCTCCCCTTCTCAGATTTAACCAGGAAAGGTGAGCCAGGCAAAGTCTGACAGACAGCAGAAGTGAAGACCTTCTCCATGCTGAAAGCAGCCTTTACCAGTAAGTCAGTCCTCCAAAATCTGGACTTGTCGTAACCTTTCCTGGTGCACACTGATGCCTCAGAGACCAGCTTGGGTACCATTCTCTCCCAGGAGTTTAACAGAGAAGAGCACCTGATCATATATGTGAGAAGGAAACTGACCCCCACAGAGCAACGATATGCTGCTGTGGAACAAGAAGCCCTGGCCATCAAATGGGCCTTAGAGGAGCTACAATATTATTTATCTAGCCATTATTTCACTCTCATTACAGATAATGCATCCTTGCAATGGATGGCAAAGGACTCAAACAGCTGAATAAATTGATGGTTTCTCTCCCTACTGGACTTCTCTTTCCAGGTCCAATATCGAGTGGGGGTCCACCATGGAAATGCTGATGGCCTCTCCAGGAGAGGTGCGCTCTGGGCTCAGGCCCCAACAACAGCAGGCTTGGAGCTGGGGGGTAACAACAGGCTGGTGGCCCTTGGGCACAAGATCACAAGCACTCCTCACCATGTTGCCACTGTTTTGTAAACAACACGCACATAGCCAAGGGGTAAGGGCATCTAACACAGCATGGCTGGAGTTCTCTAATCAAGATGCTTAATCCCCCTCCATGACACACAGGGAGGATATAAAAGGATGCTGCTTAATCAGTTGAGCAAGTAGAAGGATGAGAGGAAATAATTAATCTTTTGACAGATTCTAGTTCCAACAATGCTCACCCATCTTTGGGCCAAAACAGCTCTCCTCCCTGATGCCTCCCCTGAGCAGTGGAGCCTACACAACCTTAAAGGGACATTATCATGCCACAAGAGGATGAATCACTAATGCCTCACACCCTCATGCCCTTATTCCCAATCCCTATCACTTGTGTATATAAAAGAGCACTTGTTTTTTTCCACTGCACTTCTATCTCCCAACTCTTTGTCTGAGCCCGAGCACTAGGGGGCACCGCAATACATATAGTTTACAAATATAAAAAAAAAAAACTGTATAGGGTACTGAAATGGTACTGTTTATACAGGAAACACTGGTAATGCATGGTACATACTAGTAATATAAGTGCTTCAGCATAAATATAATTAATCAATCAGTCTCATAGAATATTCCCTTTAAGTTCTGAATTTTATTACAATTTAAATTTATCTTTCAATCCCTGATGAAATTCTGGCCATCCAATGAAGCTGTTTTGCATGTCATTAAAAGTGAAAGTAAACTTGCACGGGGAAAAATACAAACATGCACAATGCTACTAAGAAGCACTGGTTAATTTTATGCAATTAGGAAAGGTGACCATTTCTCTCATTACAATCTCCGTTGACAGAAATTTAGGTCTCTTCATTTCAGTCAGATCATGCATGGTGGACAGCCTAAGTGAGAGTAAGCAAGTTCTGTCTTTTATATGGTTCATCCCAGTTGCTCATTGGGGAGAGAGACAGACAGACTTGTGTTCTTCTGATTACTGGAATGAACTTTAATAAAATTGTACCCCCTCTCTGTTGATGCATAGAACCTATATCCTTGCTTGGTCTGAGGGTGTAACCATGTGGAGCTCTCAGAGCACAACTTGAAGTGCAATCCACAGTGGGCACAAGTTTGTGTAAGAGTCCAAGGTGGCTGAAGTTGTTCATAGTCCATAAAAAATGAATGCTGCTCCTTAAATTCAGAGTAGACAGTTCTCCTATCATCATTCAAGGTTGACAAAACATGATCTGCTGCTAATGTCTTAAGTCCTGTAAGTTGCGAAGAGAGGCCAGATTTGGATCAGATTTGTTTGTCCAATCGGATTGAGATCTGGCGAAGTTGGAAGCCAAGTCAAAACCAGAAGTTTTTTCCTTACCGTGCAAAGACAGCAATCAGATGCCATCCACATCAGATCTGCTTCAATATCAACAGATCTTCAATTAAGGTACATAAACCATTATCATGGCATACATTCAGCTTGTTTAGTGTGTGTTGAATGCAGGCTGTTTAGTCATTCATTCTCCTCTCATGAGGCTTCCCCATCAGGACACCACTCCTCTCTGCTTCATGTGTTTCACAGGTTTGCTCTCCTCAGTGAAGCACCCACTGAGAAACATGAATGAGTTCTTGTTATAGGAGACTATCTTACAGCACATGAAATTAGCTTGGCCTTTAGGGGCACCAGCAACTTTAGTTGGATATATACCAGGGGCCAGGGCACCAGACATAGCAGGTAATCTTAGGGTCCCAGGCAATCACAGGTTTTCAAAAGATAGTCATTCATGTAGGAGCTAATGATATATGCCTTCATCAGTCTGAGGTTACTAAGAGTAACTTTGTAGAGATGTTTAAGTTATCAAAGGCGATGTTCGACACTGTAGTATGCTCTGGTCCCATCCCATTGTGGTGTGGCCATGTAGCTTACAGCAAGTTATGGTTGCTGAACTGCTAGTTGTCCAGGTGGTGCTCTGAAAACAATGTAGGCTTTATAAATGATTGGATTAGTTTTGAGGGCAAGGCTGGCCTGTGAGGTCAGGATGGTATCCATCCCACTCAGGAAAGTGCTGCTCTCTTTTCTTGCAGCATAACTCATAGTGTCAGAATAGGCCTAGTTAATTTGTGACAATCCAGCGCCAAGGCCAGAGAGAAGACAAAATAAGCTAAACCAATTGTTTGCTAGCTGCCCAGAGTCATCACTCAGGTTCCACTATATTGAGACGGTGTCTGTTCCCTGAGCTATACAAAAACAGAAACACTCAGAGTTTATTCTAGTAATCTAGTTAATATAAAATTGGATCATACTGATTGTACAGCCACTGCCAGCACCTTTGATCTAAAGGTAGGATCATTAAATATCAGATCTCTTATGTCTACAGTGCTAATTGTTAATGAACTAATTACTAATCAGGAGGTTAATGTACTGTGTTTAACAGAAACATGGATTAAGCCAAATGAGTATGTAGCATTAAATGAAGCAAGTCCTCCAGGATACAATTATGTACACCAGCCTTGTCTAAGTGGCACGAGGCGTCACAGCTATTTATAACGATTATCTGGGCATAACAAAAAAATGTGGTCATAAATTCAATACATTTGAAGTTCTTGACATAAACATAACATATGTAGCCATAGCCACAAGAAAAAATACCAAGTCTAGCCAGTCAATTCCATTACGTATTATTCAGACCCCCCGGGGGACATATTCTGAATTTCTTTCTGAATTTGTGGATTTCATTTCAGACCTGGTTATTTCCTTAGACAAAGTCTTAGTTGTTGGAAAATTTAATATTCACTCTGAAAGCTCAGAAGGCCCTTTGAAAAAACAGTGTTCATGTCCATTCTAGATTCAGTAGGGCTTAATCAGAATGTCATCAGACCAACTCATAATGGTGGTCACATTCTTGATCTAATATGAACATTTGGATTAAATACAGAAAATATAGTCACACTTCCATATTCTGAAGCTACCTCAGATCCACACACTTCCAGAGTTATGGAATAGACTTCCAAGTAATGTTTGGGATTCTGACACAGTCTCAGGGTTTTCAAACATTTTATTAATAGCTTTTTATGAAGTAAAGAAGTTGATCAGGAGGGTCCCAAGGCAGAAACTGTTTTGGTAAACTGGGCTGTATGGATGCTGCCCCCCATGTTCAACTATGTCCCAGGGCTCCTTCATGTCCCTGTTACCTTCTGGCTCTCGCTTTTTGTTATGCAGTCATGGTTAGTCTTGCCAGAGTCCCCGCTTGCACTCAGCACAAATTGTATATTGTTTTTAACCATTAGGTGACACTGGACATACCAAACAACCTGTTTCTTCCCCCCTTCTCTCTCCATTTATCGGTCTCTCTCTGTCGTTACATGTTGATCCTGAGACACCAGTAATGCCGAACTCTTCTGCTCTTCAGACCTGGCCGATCCATCCTGATGCCCTAAGTCTGGCTGGAGTCTCATCACATCATGACTGTGGAGGATGGCTCCATATGGATAGTCAGCACTTGGAAGATGGTTCTGGATACTTGGTTTTGCTATGACAGCTGAAGACGACAATTGCCATGATAGCTTTAGAACTGCAGTTGTCATGAACAGTCTTGCACTCAAGTCTCCATTAATGAACAGTTGATAACTTCATCAGATCTTTAACCCAGCCACAGATAAAAAGTTGTATGCCTCCATACCCTTCCAGGTTTTCATCTGTTTCTCCATGTAGAACGATGTCTGCAGCACCAGGTAGTTTGAGATGTTGGGGAACTCGGCAGATAGATAATTTTCCAACTCACACGAAAAATCCTTCTTTATTAAATGTGTAAGGACCTATCCCACTGAGTGGTTTCTATAGCCACTTTTTTGAGTGTACTTCTTGATTTTAATAATTTGTCTGTTTGCTGTACACAAACATAGCAATAAGTTCTCGTATTAATCGACTAGACTCCACTTTTGGGCCATTAATCCCTTTTGGCTGAGAATGCCCTGCATGCATGGTTTTATGTTGGCTTCTGGTACATCCATATCGATTTGAATACAATACTTACAAGTAAAACCCTTTGTTTTTATTGTGCTTATTTAATTCCTGGGCTCCCATCTGTGACAGGGAGTGATGTTGCATTCCATTAATACACTTGACAAAAGGTTAGATTATAATAGAATAGATAAACCAAAATAATTGAGGATCTTTTTTAATGGGCCCTAACTCATTACAAGTATGAATAGGTGGGCCTCAAAGCAGAAAAGGTTGAGAACATCTGGTCTAATAGTGGTGTCTGTGACAGCTATGGAGGCAGAGCTGTTAGCTGGAACATTAGCCACAGCCATCGTGGAGTCAAGCAGGACCTCATCCTCTCTGATCTGGTACAGCTATCATCTAGTTATCCTACTTTCCAGCTCAACAGTTTTGTTTTTTTTTTCCTGACAAATGGGCACAGTGTCTGCAGCTGGTCGGGGAGCTAGTTAGGGAAGAGAGTGGAGGCATGAATCCTCAGAGTGGATGTATGCTAACTCCTGGCTAAAAACAAACCACGTTCATCCAAACAGCCATGGTAATTCGAGTAGGGTTCTGCTTCCTGACTGTTCTATTCAAAGAAAAAATAAAAATGCTTCCGAAAGTATTCTCTTTATCATTCATTCATTCATTCATTCATTCATTCATTCATTATCTCTAGCCGCTTTATCCTGTTCTACAGGGTCGCAGGC
>JAODJS010000022.1:24031396-24041520 GCA_027576325.1 Sciades assimilis | reverse complement strand
GTCTCAATGTTATATCTTTGGGTTTTGTGTGTGTGTGTGTGTGTGTGTGTGTGTGTGTGTGTGTGTGTGTGTGTGTGTGTGTGTGTTCCTGAACAATCTTGAGATTGTCTCTGTTTCACTGCGTTGTTCATTGATGTTTTATTTTCAGTTTTCTGCAATTTTTCTCACTTTTGTGCGTGGGTGTATGAAAACTCAAACATAACATGTTTAAGCACAAGTTATTTCCTGCAAAATTGTGTCCTGGCACATTTTCTTTACTTCCCTTTGCTTAGCTGCTAGCCATAAATCCCCGGATCCATCGGTGTGATATAATAATTGATTTATTTAAATATTATGGACTTTACCCCACATCTGACTGTGTTTCACCTGCGCTGACCAGTTATCCAATGTTTTTGTCCTCTTCATTTCCCTTTTGTTCTGTAAATCTGTTTTACTGAAGATGAGGATGAAACTGAATCAACAGAATTCTCCACACTGCACACACACATGGTTCACGATCCAGCAACGCTCGCCAGTCCTGATCTCCTCTCAGATGTCTCAGATATGAAGCAGGATCTTAATAAAATATCAGGCTTCCTGACCAGTGAGCTTTCAGAGCCATCTCTCATGGATGCAGTAAAATACCCTCTAGATAATGAGGATGAAGAGGAGCCATTTGAGATAATAGAAAAGATCAAAGGAGACTTGGAGAAGGTGGGAAAGATTCTAAACGTTGAAAGCCTTGGTAAGGAAATTGAAAAATCTACATGTCGTGATAAAGAGGCAGCAGAAGAGAAAAAGCAGATAGTTGAGCCTTTACTTAGTGAAGTCAGAATCACAAGAGCCACTGATCGTAATTCTGCACCCCAAAAGGATGCATCTGAAATGATTTCACATCTTAGTACAGATTTGGAGAGCTATCTCCAGCACCTGCCTGTGACTGCTCATCCTGTCCAAGAAGAGAATATCATCGAAGAAACATTTATGGAAGTTGTGCTACCTCAGAAGCGTCATCCTCCAAGAATAAAAAAACCAGCAAGAAAGAAGCTGAAAGACAGAGAGTTTGTAAGCTGCAGCTCTGAAGATGAGCTGGAGAGGATGAGCTCTGAGGAATCACTCGATGGAGACACACTTCTCGGAGACTCTGACTTTGAAGTGCCACCTGTGTCTCCTAAAGTTGTGGAGACTCCCATTGGGTCCATCAAAGACAGAGTCAAAGCACTGCAGAAGAAAGTGGAAAAGGACGAAAAGGAGGCAAGTGTCAAAGTCAGAGAGGTGAGACAAGTGACTGCCATCCGAAGCAAAGCTTTCCTGTCCACGAGAGAAATGGAGGAAAATTACACTCCAACTCCTAAATCTCCAAAATCCCCTCGGTCTCAGACCGAGAGAATAGAGCACTCCATGTCTGTGAAGGAGCTGATGCAGGCATTTCAAACTGGACAGGACCCGTCAAAGAACAAATCTGGACTTTTTGAACATAAAGCAATTACTAAGCTAGCGGTTACGTCTGCAACAAAAGATTCTGAGGAAACTAAAAATGCTCAAATATCTGACCTGCAAACTTCAGAAATTAAACTATCAACAGAAGAGATCAGTGCTCAGAGCATCAAGGGAGAATCATTACAAATCATCCATGACCAATATGAACAAACTAAGATTGTGATTAGTGATGAAATTTTACATGAGCAGGCACAAAGAATATCAGAGGATCGTAGTGTTAGCAAAACTTGTGTGGACTATACACTTAATAACAAAGACTCCTCGGGACCAAGCAGGGTGCACAATGAGAAAACACCAGTTAGTGTAAGAGACAAAATATATAAATCACCTTCAAATATGGCGTTTGATTATGAGGAAGAGGGTAAGGAAGAGATATTATTCAGCGAAGATAAAATCATAGAAAATAAAGAATTCTCTAAGGAACTGTGTCAAGAGAAAATACAAGCTAAAGACTCAACAGTAACTTTGGAAGTGTGGCACCATGAAGAAGAACAGTGCAGTCATGAAATACTGCACTATGAAAAACTAAGCACCAGGCATGAACGGAGAATATCTGAAGAACCACAGATTAGCCCAGACCGGAAACCTTCTGAAGACTTCAGTGCTGTTCTCAAAGAGGAACTCAAGGAGAGTCCAGAGTATCAGATGTTTATCCAAGCAGCAGGTCCATTGCCAGTCAGCTCCACCTCATATATCGAGACTTGTATTATACAAGATGGCAGTCAGGTGGAGCACAATGCTGTGGAACACCATTCACAGAAGCCAAAGCCAGCAGTCCGTTTTGCTCCTACAGTGGTCCAGAGTGAGAAATATATTTCAACAATAATTCACGATGAGGAAATAAATGAAAAACCCAAGAGGAGCATGCAAACAGATGAAGATTCAACAGAAACTATGTTCAGGAACAGGATACCTACAACACGTGTAGAAGAGTATGAAGCTTATGAAGAATTTAAACAAACTGTAAATATAAGTCCCGAAATGCTAATCAGAAGTGACCAGAAGGTTAAATCACCCACAGAGCCAGAAGACCAGCCTGAGGAGAAGAGTGTAATGGAATTAGAATACACAGAAAGTGGAAGTCCAACTCAAAGTGCAGTCCAAACAAGACTTGAAGAAACACAAGAGACAGAAGAAAAAGACCAGCAAGCTCAAGACACAAAGCAAGTGACATTTTATATGGAGATCAAAAGTCCAGTCCATGCAGAGCTGGAGTTCACGCAAATGTCACCTAAAGATATCAAAAGCCAAGTACAAGCAGATCAGGAAATCAGTTTTCAGGGTGAAAGAGATCAGTTGAGTCAGGATATGTGCAGCCATGAGGAAATTGTGGAGTCTGAAGAATTTCAGAAAATTCAGCAAAAGTTATCCAGACCAAATGACCTGGAAGACCCACAACCTATAATGAGTGATCATAAAATAAACTCACCAAAGATGACACCTGATGAAGAAGATCTTTCTTCTCATAAGTCTCCTGATTCCGTTCAGCTATCATCAACAGAAATCAAAACAGTCCAAACAGAGCTCGAGGAAAGACACTTACACGAGACAGAGGAAGTCCAACATGTGTATATGACTACAATGGAAAAGATGATTGTTACACAAACGCAAACACGAACTCACACAGACGAGAGAATAGGTTTTACTGTAAAATCTGGAATTTCAGATCAGAATCTGGATGACAGCAATGAGACTCCTGTCCCGGAGGAAACTAAACAAGTTAGAGGAATTTATAAGATTTCTTCTGACGTTCAGGAAAGTCAGCCAATGCCTTATTCCACATCCTCTACATCTAGCTCTGATGTCCTCAGTGACCTACAGGACAAAACAGGTGATCCTGAAAGTGGATGCAAATTAGACTCCCAGAAAATAACACCTGGCAATGAGGATTTCTCTACTCACAAGCCTCCTGACTCTGTGCAGGTATCATCCAGAGAAATCAAAAGTCCAGTCCAAACAGAGAGAACAAGTTTACATTATGCAGAAGAAGACCATGAGCATGTGTATAAGACTACAGTGGAAAATTTTTCACTTTCAGAAATCCAAACACAAATCCAGACAGAGGAGGAAAGAAGTGTTAATGTGGGAGTGGATATTCCAGTTCAGGATCTGGATGACACTTCTCAGGATTATGCACCTAAGGAAACTAAACAAGCTAAAGATATTTGTGACATTTCCTCTGATGAAACTGCTGAGTCTGAAGGGTATCAGCAAATTCAGCACAGGTTGTATAGTACTGTTAACCTTCATGACCTACAGCCTGTAATGACAGGTGATCCTGAAAGTGCCTGTCAGGTAGACCCCCAGGAGATTACACCTGATGAAGAGGATCTCTCTTTTCACAAGTCTCCTGACTCAGTTCATGAAATATCAAAAGAAATCAAAAGCCCAGACCAAACAGAAAGAACAGGTTTACATGAGACAGAAGAAGATGAACAGCATGGGTATAAGACCGAAGTGGAAAGTTGTTCACCTACAGAAATGCAAACAAAAATCCAGACAGAGGAGGAACTAAGTGTTCATTTGGGAGTGGATATTCCAGTTCAGGATTTGGATGACACCTATCAGGAGTGTGCACTTAAGGAAATTAAACACACTAGAGATATTTGTGAGGTTTCCTCAGAGGAAACTGCTGAGGAAATTCAGCAAAGGTTGTATAGTGCTGGTAAACTTCATGACCTACAGCCTGTAATGACAGGTGATCCTGAAAGTGCCTGCCAGGTAGACCTCCAGGAGACTATATCTGGTAAAGAGTATCTTTCTTCTTCTGACTCAGTGCAAGTATCATCAACAGAAATCAAAAGTCCAGTCCAAATACATCTTGAGGAAAAACATTTACATGAGACAGAGGTGGAAGACCAGCATGAGTTTATGACTATAGTGGAAAAGTTGTCACCTCCAAAAAGCCCAGACCAACCAGAGCAGGAAATAAATGTTAAGGTTGAAGATGATTGTTTAGTTCAAGATCTGCATGACAGCTACATAGTTTCTCCAGTTGAAAAAACTAAACAAATAAGAGGAATTGATAATTTTTACTCTGTAGAATCTGCCAAGTCTGAAAATTTTCAGGACATTCAGCAATCATTGTCTAGACCAGACAATTTAGAAGACCTACAGCCTGCACTGACGAGTGATCTTAAAAGTATATGCCAAGGAGACTCACTGGAGTCTTCACCTTTTAAAGAGGATTTGTCTTCTAATAAGTCTCCTGACTCCATCGATCCAAGTCCAACCAAGGACTTTCCATGTCCTGACTCCTTAGAGACAAGTCCCACAATCCAGAGACCAGGCTCCAAAAGCCCAGAGCTCTTGTATCAAACCAGCAATGACTCACAAAGCAGCCAGCTTGCAGTCAGCTTGACAGAAAACATAGAGTTAGAAATGAGTAATGAAATGATAATCCAAAGAGAAGCTGAGATTCCAGGCTTACAGTGCCTTTCAACTTGCTTAAAGTCACATCCATCTCCACTGGATGAAGAAAACCTGGAAAGCAGTGGTCTGGTACAAAGACAAGCCACACCAAATGAAGAAATTATATGTATGGATATGAAAAATAAAACATTTGATGAAATGAAGGATCTTGAAA
The DNA here is from genome assembly GCA_027576325.1 of Sciades assimilis. Classification (NCBI taxonomy): domain Eukaryota; kingdom Metazoa; phylum Chordata; class Actinopteri; order Siluriformes; family Ariidae; genus Sciades; species Sciades assimilis. Next base: position 24,036,455 of record JAODJS010000022.1, on the reverse strand, counting down.
TGCAGAGGTTTGATTCAGCCAGTTCAGTAGAGCTTTTGGTGAAGGATGTGACGAGGACAGAAGGAATGTTAATCCTAAATGAGGATAACGTATCTGTATATTCTGAAATTCCTGATATACAGGAGCCATCGGTGCCTTTACAGCCATTTCTAGAGGGAAATGATGAGGAAGATCAAGAGAACAGTGAACTGAAAAATCAGTTCACTCCTGAGGAAAAGATGTTCAAGATGGCAGCAAAAATCCGGGTCTTTGATGAAATTGAAAAGGAAACCAAAACAAGAAAGGTTAGATTTGATTTCGCCACTTTATCCCAGGATAGAGATGATGAGCTGGAGCAAAAGGAAGAGCTTCGGGCCTGTGATGAAAGTCTACTAGATTATGAAGAGGAAGACACAAAGCAGAAGTGTGGACCTGAGTCCAGTACTGTGTTGTCTTCATACCGACAGTCAGAACAGTACGTTAACACATCACTAGCTGAACCACCACAAGAGGAAACTGAACAAGCCTTGAGGGAAATTCAGATCTCAGAGTGTACTTACAGTCATGAATATGGAGCTTCAGATTTGAGAGGTGAGATGGAGATGGAAGGATTACCTATGCAAATTCACATTGACAAAAAGGAGTTGAGCCATGAAGATGTTTCTCCTGAGTGCCTTATTAAAGAAGACAAGGCTGATACAGTGGAGGCTTTGGCTGAGGATTCAGCTGCACTGTTGGTGGACAACAAAACTGATAGCAACTCAGATATTGCATGTCACATCATCAATGAGAAAACTGGAGAAATGCCTCAGTCTTTAGTTGACACTGTGTTTCCTGTGTGTGATGGGAAAGCTAAGGAAGATTATCAGCCACATCTGTATGGTTATGAAGATGATCATTCAGTTGGTGCTGAAAAGTCTCCAGATGAAAAGGACAGCCCCCAAACTGTCCTCGATGGAGATAGTAGGTCACAAAGAATTTCAGAACTGGTTCATGGAGACTTGGTTCCTTGGAGTGTAGAATTGGATGATGATGATGATGAAAGCTTTCACTCACAGATTGTGATGGAAGAGGAGAAAATTAATTCCCAGACCTCAGACACTCTGTCTCAGGAGTCTACTCCTGAAATGCCTCCTGCTCGGAATCCTACAGAAAATGGGCAGCCAAACCCATTCCTGTTTCAGGAAGGGAAACTCTTTGAAATGACAAGAGGTGGCGCTATTGATATGAGCAGAAGGAGCATGGAAGAAGATCAGAGTACATTTGTCTTTTTCCCCATAAGTGAGGATCCTTCAGAGGACAGTCCCTATGAGCAAGTCAGGGAAAGTGAAGTAGAATTTAGGACCTCCCAGGAAATTTCATTAGATTCAAAAAATGAAGATTCACCTCAGGATGGTTCTGGTCCTTCAGATGAACCCAGATATTCAGAAAGTCACAAGGACTCAGAGATCCCAAAAGAGAAAGATCTGGGATTTGATTTGTCAATTGCAGACATCAATACTGCCACTTCTACACTGACTCAGTCCATCTCCTCTGAGCAGGATGTGGAGTCATCTGAGTCTTCAGCAGAGGATGATCAGCACTCAGTTATTGAAATACTTACACTTACTCGAGATGATCTTATGCTTCCTAGTGGAAACACATTGCAGATATCATCACACTGTTCTCTCAGCTCACCCAAATGTCTTGCTGCCAAACCTGACGGTTGGAAACCAAAGTCAAAGATTCCGGTGAAAGCAACCAGCTTTGATCACATTTTGGAGAAAGCTGACACTACAGAACAAACCAGAAGGCCCAAATCAGAGGCAGATATTGGCGTCTCAGATGTTATCAGTGGTCTTCATTTTTCATCAGTGAAACCAAAGACTCCTGTATCCAAAATACCTGTGTCTGTAGAACAAACATCATCAGGTGCACTTCATTCAGGTCAACCTCAACACACTCATGAAGGTGAAGGTGCTGAAAAGTCTCCAGATGAAAAGGACAGCCCCCAAACTGTCCTCGATGGAGATAGTAGGTCAATGCAGTTCCAAACCCCCCCTGTAGGAGAGGACATATTTGAAACCAGACCAAACTGGGAGGATTGTGTAGAGACACAGATGCAGCGACTCTCAGACAGCAGTAGTCCAGATCAGAGTAAAGGTACCTACATGGTTTATGGCTCCTCCTTCCCTACCTTTACAAATTAACCCTTAGTTCCTGCCCTTACTTTGTTTGTACCTGTCTTGTCCTGTCCTGTCCTGTACCTGTCCTGTCCTGTACCTGTCCTGTGGTGTTTATATCATCCCTTTTGTTATGTCTGTTTGTGATGTTCGTGCTGTATCCTGTCTATTTTCAGTCCTTTTTTTATGTACATATTCATATAAACGTTCAAATCTCAAGATTGACTGATTTAAGGGTACTTAAACAGAGCATTTAACTTTTTTTTTTACATAATTTCCATCACCTTGGCATGGATTTCTATCATTTGAATATGGTTTAGAGTTTTTTTTTTTAGATTCACTCAATAATCATTTTTAATCACGTTTTACTCAAAAATGATTTTTTAAAAATAGTTTATTTATACCTCAGACTGTTAGCATGCTATATAAACTTGTGTCACATCTTTTTATTTTAATTTATAATTATACATCTGTATGATGTTCACAGTGAACTGGAATGATGATGCCGATCGTAAAGAGGAAATTTTGTCCATCACTGCTGATCTTCTCGGATTTAGCTGGACAGGTGAGTTACGATCTCAAATTAGTGGTGACATCATCAGGTAGAGGAAAAGCTCAGTCAAAGATAAACTTCCCCCTGACCAGTTGATCAGCCAAGACATGTTTGCTGTTGGAAGTTTGTGGCTCTGATTCTCACCTCCGAACTCATCTACTTTTTGTGCACCATTGCATTTTCTGTGCTTTTTGCAATTATTTTATCTGTTTTGTCTCATGTCTTTTGCTAAGGTTAGTTAATCAGTAGGGCTGTCAAACAATTAAAAAATTTAATCGCGATTAATCTCAGAATTTCATATAGTTAATCGCGATTAATCACATTTTTTTAAATCTATGTAAATGAATAAGGCTTTTAAAGTGAAATGTTACAATTAAAATGGTGAACACATTTTATGCTAAAAGTACTTGTTAAAAACTGCTGGGACAAGAGAAAATGGTAAGGGAGTTTATTCACTCACATACTCGGCAGTACTGAACATACAAAACACAAAATTGGATTTTGTGATGGATTAGGGAGCTGTAGTCTCAAATATAAAACATGTAGTCACATACTACTGTGTCTCAGTTCAGACATGTGTGACAAAAGAAAATAAAAATGAAATAAAACTTCAATTGTGCTGGAGTTGTATTCAGTCACAGCCTATAGGACTTCACAGTACTGTGCAAACAAAAATAAATTGCAGTTGGACTTCAATAAAGATGTTTAGTGTCATATCACAGTGCTACAGCATATTGAACTCTCACTTTACAAGAGTATTTTAGAACTGCAAAGTGCATACCAAAACCAACTCAATCACAAACCTTTGAAATGAAACTTCCCGTTTAACAGACGTTTCTCCATCACTCACACTCACTGAAGCAGCGCGCGACGAGCCTCAACATGAACCACGGGTGACTCACAGGGACAAATTACAATTTACGTTAACGGCACTATTTTTTCTTTAAATTGCGATAAACTGAGATCGCGTTAATGCATTATTATCGCGTTTACTTTGACAGCCCTAATATACATACACACACACACACACACACTATATATATATATATATATATATAAATGTGTGTGTGTGTGTACAGTATATCTCCTCAGTTTTGTCACTTACTGTATTGACCAACATGTTGTCTGAGCACTAACTCTTTTATTAAAGTATTTATTTGCTGGTTTCTTTGGTTTGTTTTTGACCACTGCCCATGTCCTTTAACTTTCATGCCAAATTTAACTGCTGTATACATTTTGCAGATGTACATCATGTTTGATTACCAATAGAATGAGACAATGCTTTTCATATTGACATTATATAAATAACATCTAATATCTAGGCTGATGCAGTGACGCAGCTGTCAGCACTGGTGCCTCCAGCTCCAGGGTCTCCTGTTCAGCCCGCAGCTCAGGTTACTGTATGGAGTTTCACATGATTCACACATTACAGCAGCAGCAGTAAAAGAAGAGTGTTTTCAGTAAGAAATGATCAAGAAGAAGAACAACAACAGCAACAATTTTATTCACACTTGTGAAATTCCTCTCTGCATTTAACCCATCTGCAGCAGTGAACACACACACATGAGCAATGAGCACACACACATACCCAGAGCAGTGGGCAGCCATGCTAACAGCGCCTGGGGGGCAGTTGGGAGTTAGGTGCCTCGCTCAAGGGCACCTCAGCCCAAGGCCATCCCTTATTAACCTAACAGCATGTCTTTGAACTGTGGGGGAAACTGGATCACCCAGAGGAAACCCACGCAGACACGGGGAGAACATGCAAACTCCACATACAAAGGCCCTCGCCGGCCGCGAACCAAGAACCTTCTTGCTGTGAGGCGACCGTGCTAACCATTTACACCGCCGTACCGCCCAAGATTATGTACAAGATTCTTGATAATGAGGATTAGACGCCTAAAGGCGTACGTGTCCTATACTTGTTTACATAAACACCATTTTCAGCACAACAGACACTGCATGAGAAAATATAACAAAACAGCGAAAAAGAACAAGAAAATAAAAACAATGAAAAAAATTCAACTTTACAACAACAAACTATATATACAGAAAGAAAAGACAAATATATTCATATTCCTTAGACAAACAGTTATTTCCTTTAACTTATTAGTCGATTACTTCATTAAATAACAAATATTTATTCAATGTTGTTCCAATTTTTTTTGAGAATCTAATTATGAAAAATAAATGGCCTGACAGTTAGAAAAAAATTACAAACCCAATTTTTATTTGTTACAAGATTGGTTCATTCATTCTTTTTTTCCTCTCTATTATCAGATCCACCAGTTTTCTCTCTCTCTCTCTCTCTCTCTCTCTCTCTCTCTCTCTCTCTCTCTCTCTCTCTCACACACACACACACACACAC
>JAODJS010000022.1:22437909-22450116 GCA_027576325.1 Sciades assimilis | reverse complement strand
AACTGGGTTCTCTTTATCTACTTTTAGGACTTGTGTGAAAATCTGATGATGTTTTCGGTCATATTTATGCAGAAATACAGAAAATTCTAAAGGGTTCACAAACTTTCAAGCATCACTGTAGTCTGAGCCAAGGGACTGCTCTGTGTCCCAGGAAGACATGTTACTGGATCTCAGACACGAGTGCTCTTCCAGGGAGCCACTCATGGTGTGAGGGTAAAGCACCTGTCTTCTTCATCCATACCAAATTACTCGTTCCCAATTCCAACCCACTAGGCAGCATTCCCCTATTACACTGCAGCTACTAGTCAGAGGGGGTAAAGGCTAGCCCATGCTTACTCTGAGACAAATGAAGCCACTACATATTTTTGTAGATTACAAAACAGCTTGCCTCCCAAAATCCAACCCCTCGTCCTCGTCATGGGAGACGGAAACAGATGGAGTAGGATAGCCCATACCATTGGCACACCAAAACATCTGCCTAATGTGGCTCTGGTGAAGCTGCTGCGACAAGCCCAGCAAGCTGGCAGAGAACTGAACTCAGATTGCTAAAATTCACATAAGGAGAGGAAAAAGGATGGATCAAAATGGACAACGACCTGGAAATGGAAAAGGACAACAAATAGGACAAAGGGCTCGGATAGAGAAAATAGGAACATGGAACACTTGTGGCTTAAGAGATAAAGAACCAGAGATTGTAGAATTTATGACACGGCGTAACATCATAGTCATGGGTATGGCAGACTGCAGAAGAAAAGGAAGAGGATGCAAGGAAATCCACTCTAACTATGTCCTCATCTGGAGTGGAGTTGGACAGGACCAAAGAGCAAGGTATGGCGTAGCGTTCATCCTGCACCCGAACACTGCAAAGAATCTGACCGACACAGTATACATCACAGAGAGGGTGATTAATATCACAATCAAGGAGAAAGACAGAACTACCAGCTACCTACAAGTCTATGCCCCATGCAATGACTCAGACACTGAACAGGAAAAGGATGACTTCTTTGAGGAAGTATCAGACTGTCTTTCCCAAGTGCCAGATGGGGAGGAAGTAGTTGTAATGGGGGATTTCAATGGCAGTGTAGGGAGAAGGAGAGACCCTGGACAAGACACCTAGGCCCCCACAGTGACACAAAAATGGAATGTAACTATAACGGACACCAGCTCCTGAGCATCTGTGCAGAGCATGACCTGGTCATAACTAATACTGTCTTCAAGCACCATCCCAGCCACACCCAGACATGGTACAGATGGAACGATCTGACTACATCATCCCAGATTGACTTCATCCTCACCAGAGCATCCAGGAGGAATATGGTTCAAGATGTCCTAGTTATACCCAATGCAGGACTTGACACTGACCACCGACCAGTTATAATGTGGATAGACGGGAAGATACCTAAACCACGCAGAAGGAAAAGGTTACAGGAGGAACATATCAACTGGCACAAGTTCAGGAAGAGCATGGACATCCAGGAAGAGATATGAAGGATGGTTACAGAGAGCCTGGAATACATTGACACCAATAGCATGAGAGCAAATGAAGCTTGGTGCACTTTTAGAGACACCCTCCTCAGTATCATCAGGAAGACTTGTGGGACCAAGAAAGGACAGAGAAAGACCACAGTATGGTGGAATGAAGAGGTGAAGGAGGCAGCAAAGGAGAATAAAAGACTGTACAGGGTTTGGGTGAAATCACACACACAGGAGGATTATGTCAATTACAGGCTTGCTAGAAAGAACAGTAAGAGAGTGGTGAAGATCACGAAGGATACATCCTGGAGCACTTATGACAGGAAGCTTACCAACTTGTGCAAATAATCAATGTGGGAGTACTACAGGAGCATCAGAGCTATACATCTGAGAGATTAACCCTTTAACCCCTCCTCTGTGATAGATGATAAAGATGGCAATTCATTTTATGAGGATGATGAAATCAGGCAAGATGGGAGGACTACTACAGGGAACTACTCAGCCCTGTTGACAAGAACAACACCTGTGCACAGTTCAACCCCAGATACTCGGAGCATGAAGAACCCAACATACTGGAGGAAGAGGTCAGAAGAGCTGTGATGTCCAGCCCAAAGAACAAGACTGCAAGAGTTGATGGAATCATCATAGAGGCCATCATTTTATGCGGAGAGGCTAGCATCAAATGGCTAACCATGATTTTCCAGAAGGTATGGGAGGAAAGATGGGTTCCAGATGACTGGCAGAGGGCAGTTGTGGTGCCTATCTGGAAAAGGAAGGGGAGCAAGAAGGACTGCAACAAATACAGGGGTATATCCCTACTTAGCCACACAGGCAAGATCTTCACCAAGATCCTGGAACAGCACATCAGGGCAAGAGTAGAACCACAGCTGAGCGAGGCCCAGTTCGGATTTAGGAAAGGAAGAGGATGCACGGATGCAATTTTCACCCTCCGAAGGCATGCGAATACCAGAAGCATCTCCACCTTGTCTTCATTGATCAGGAAAAGGCATTTGAGAGGGTTGACAGGAACAAGCTCTGGGGATTACTGGAACTCTACGGAGTGAAATAACAACTTCTTGACAACATCAGTGCAATCTACCTCAACAGTCAAAGTGCAGTGAGGACTACAAGTGGTCTCTCCAACTGGTTCAGTGTGACATCTGGAGTGAGACAAGACTGTGTTCTCTCACCACTGCTGTTCATCATCTACATGGATAAGATCACCAAAGATGCTAATCTGGACCCATTGTCCCTGAAGAAACTGCTCTTCACAGATAACCAGAGCATCATAAACAACAGTGAGGTAGGGTTACAATAACACACAGACAGCCTGAACACAGAGTGTGAATATCACAGGATGAAGATTAACATTGATAAGGCAGAGGTCATTGCTGTAGGATGCACTACAAAGAAGCTGGATATTTCCATTAGTGGACAGCTGCTCAAGCAAACGTTAGAGTTCAAGTACCTGGGAAGCATCATCTCTGAGGATGTAAAGCTGGACAGGGAAATTGAATACAGAATACAGAAAGCTAACAAGGTTAGCTACCAGCTGGCCCACCTTCTCAGGCATTCAAACATACCCATGGACACAAAAGCAAGCCTAATCAATACCATCTTCATCCCCACCCTTACCTATCAGTGCCAGACCTGGACTCTCAACAAAGTCCAACAGAGGAAACTCACAACATGTGAGATGAGGTGCCTATGAAGAACAGTAAGGAAAACCAGAAGAGACAAGATCAGGAATGAAGTGATCAGAGGAATGGTTGGTGCCACAAACATCCAGAATTACATTGCACACCAATAGATCAAATGGTTTGGACACCTCACTAGAATGTCACCTACCCAACCAGCCCTGAGAGCCTACAACACCAGAGGGTCAGGCTGGAGAGCTAGAGGATGACCACACCACTGCTGGATTGATGGTGTGACAGAGACTCTGCGCACCATTGGCCTGACCCCCCCAACAGGCAACACGTCTAGCATAAGACCGTCTACTCCATCTCCCCGCGACACCCCCGTAGAGGTAGCAGAGGCCAGATAAAGTAAAGTATACACAAACACTCATCTTCATTTAGTCCTTTATCTGCTGTTATAATCTCTCTCTCTCAGGTCCATCAGTGTGAGAGGAGTGTAATGGGGGAGTTCTGTTGTCACACTGAAGTCTTTTACACACTTCAGAAACCTGCAGTCAAATCAGACTAAACACACACTCACCCACACAAACACACGCACACACCCCACACAAACACACCCCACACACCCACGCACACAAACACACTCACCCACACAAACACTGATTTACTTCACTTGTTTGTTTTATGATTGCTTTATAATGTGCACTTGTTTGTAGATAATCAGTGTGTGTTTGTGATCGCATTTATAATAAATACTGAAGACAAATCTGGAATTTTAAATTTTGAAAAAGAAACAAACACAGTCATGTCTTATGTTAGGTTTTATTCTGCAGCAGTGTGTGTGTGTGTGTGTGTGTAATTATCTAATTCAGGGTCAGTTACACTGTTATCAATGAGTCTGATGATTCAACCACTACCATGTTAAACTGATCTGAGATCAGCAGTGACCTGAACTCCTCTTACTGAACTTCCTGTGTCAGAGAGAGAGAGAGAGAGAGAGAGAGAGAGAGTCAGCTGCCTGTCATTCAGTTTTGTAATAATGAGATCATGAATGCAAGATCATAAAAGTGCAGAGAATCACATTTAGACATTACAAAGAAAAAACAGGCAAAACTCAGAAACAGGAAGAAGGTGAGGTTGCTTTCAGACGAGGTCAGATCCACTCCAGAGAACTGATAAGAACCGATAACTGATCCTTTTAACAACGGTGGATTCTGGGGCTTCGACTGAACTGTGGAAGTTCTCTGTGCTCAGAGCTGCACGCTGGTTATCTGCATAGTTCATCTGTTTTTTGTCATCACTTCCTGTTTCAGATTTTGGGACTTGAGTTATCATTGTCAGCAGAAGAGATAGAAGAGCTTATTGATAAATTACAAAAAAGAAGACTTCACAGGACTGGAGATATAATTATCTGAGTTTAGTGGTGTGATGTCTAACATGACATCATGCACAAAGTGCAGATCTTCACCATGTGAGTGTTGGTACCAAAAGAAAGCAAATAATAAAAGTATGAAAATAATGATTCCCATTCTGCAACTGCACAAAAGTAATGCATTGAACTGCACAATTGATCTACAGTTCAGAAGGAACTATTCGGGTCAAGTGTCAACACATCCATGACAAAGACAGCAGGCAAATCCAAAATTATAAAACATTGAGTTTGTAAATAGAGTAAATGTATTAGTATTGTACGGCTTAGAAATTTTGCCACATTGAAGTCTGTGCTTTGGTGACATCTTCTGCAAGAACCCAGGACTTCTGCAAGTTCCTCAGCACCACAATGCACCAGTCCACTACTCAATCCTGCTCTAGGGTCAGGGGTCAGGCCATTGCAGAAAGGCTGAATAAAAGAAAAGTTTACTATCGAAACAAAGTCTATGCTATTCCCATTTTCAGGAGGCAATTTCACATGGTGTATGGTGGTTAGAAAATGAGGTCCATTACATTTCCTATGACTTGCACAAAATGTAATTAAGGTGTAAAAAGAGACACAGCTAATTAGAGTGAAATTATCCTGATGCACTCATTTGCAAAATTGGAGTTATTTACTGCTGGATTTTAAAGCAATTATATATCTAGCATCAATGTCCACTTCTGATGTCTGAAATCTTGCTTGGAATCCTGTCCATCTTCAGCCCAAGAGAAATCATAGCTTCAGCTGTTCTGAGAAATGTGACAGTCAGGCATCACATTTAACACGTAACAATTTTCAACATTAGAATAAGACTACAAAAGACATCAGCCTAAGTATGTAGATGAGGAGGCTCACCATGTTGTTGGGTTAATAAATGTCACATTTATTTACTTTAATAAATGTATTAAAGCTCATGAATTCCAGTGTTCAGATTAGAATAAGAGACAGTCGCTGTCCGTGGTGCTGATCCCCGGCTCAATATAGTCTGTCTGATGTAGGTTTCCTGTCAAACAGACCAGAAAGGTGCCACAGAGATGGAAGAGTTCAACAGTCTATAAAAGTACAAACTTCCCATTCATGTCCACAATGTTCAGTGATGAAGTGTAAATAATTGGTGGGTGGAAACTGGCAAAACCTCCCACTCACTCAGCTAAGGTGAAGACTTTTTCAGAATAAATGACTGCTTTTTGTGTAAAGGGGTATGCATAGGAAGGTGTGTTGCATGGGCATGTAAAGTAGACTTATTTTTATTTAAATATTTTCATCTTGTCCTCGGTCAACCTTTACACATGATGGACCTTTCTGAGTTGGCACAAAGTTTACGATTAATCTTGGTTTAGTGCCATGGTTAAGGTTCAGGTTTAGCTCTTCAGGTTTAGGATTAAGGGTTGGTTTGGGTTTAGACCCAAATTGCAGTTGTCAGTATGAGTATTGTGAAAAGCAATACTGAACAAACTATGAACATGGCCCCTCAAGACTACAATGCCCATGAGCCACAGTGCCCCCAGTCACCAGAATATTGAACACTGCTGAAATTCCTTTGTAATTAGCACAGCATTATTTAAACCCCTCTCACACAAGCACTCACTGTGAAGTACTGTTCTGTGTTCTCCAGTGCATGCCGAGCCTTATCTTTCTGACTGCCTCCCATTATTCTGATTCTCGCTATTCTTCTTTGTCTATTTTTCCTGCCTAGTCTACGTTGTCCTGTTCACCAATCAACCGACCCTTGCTTGTCCATGACCATGATTCTAGTCTCACAATTTGGCATCATTGCAGTTTGTTCCCTGCTTTCCCCTGGAAATACATCTGTGAGTACCTGCACCCTGACAGGATACTTCATTTACAATTGATGTAGCCAAGGAGGTGAAGCAAACTGCACTGAGCACTCAGGGACATTTGTTAGGAGAACATCAAAAGATGCTTGTGGACCTCAGCACATGGATGGCGCAGTTTGCAGCTGCTATGTTGTAGGCCCTCCTTCCATGCCCTGAGACATCTCCCAGCTCCGCAGCTCAGCTCCCCATCCAGGAGAGATTTGCTGGTGATGCTTGCGCGTGTAGAGGTTTTCTGTTTCAGTGCTCTATGTATTTCTCTCCTATGTCTAATCTCTCTGATGAGTGTAAAATTGCAAAGTTTCTCTCATTTCTCACTGGTAAAGTGCTACGGTGGGCGAGTGCTGTATGGATCAGTGGAGATCACACAACTTACTACAAACAGTTCCTCAAATTCTTCAAGCAAGTCTTTTATCATGAACTGGAGGGAATCAAGGTCAGAGAGAGCCTACTCAACATTAAGCAGGGTTCATGGAGTATCGCCGAGAATGCTCTTAACTTCAGAACAGTGGCAACAGCAAGTGAGTGGAATGAACCAGCACTTAATTAATAATAATAATAATAATAATTTTTATTAGTAATTAATTATTAATTTTTATATTAATATTATTTTATTAATTATTTTATTATTTTATTTATTTTATTATTTTATTATCAATATTATTTATAAATAATATTATTATTATTATAATAATAGGGGCAAGGATCACTGGAGGAGTAGCACCTTTCTGGATGGCCTATAACACCACGGCGTTCCAGACTGGTCTCCCCATATCCAGCGGTATGTGAAGCGCAATATACGGCCAACACGTCATCAGCAAGAGGCCTCGACATCTAGCCTCTCACATACTGAAGACCGTCCGTAGTGCCTCCACGCGGCGCCCCTGGTTTGGCAGAACACGGCGGATCTAGGGGAGATAACCCCGAAAAAAAAAACCACCATGTTGGTGGTATCTCATGAATTGATGAAAATATCTTCCAATGAAAATGGAGATGACGGCGTAGAAGAGAACTTCCAGGAAGGGCTCTCGCCCAGCAAGGATCCTCGGGCACAGCAGTCGAGACCTGGTCGACATCAAGCTACTGCTGAGAACAGAACCAGAAGGATGAAGTGGACGAAGGAAGTGAATAAGATCGTTATGAAGTGTTACATTAAAAGTAATCCATCTAGTAGAGGCTACAGAAAGCGCATGATGGATTTCTGGAAACAAGAGGGAATATGTGATGTTACGGAACAAAGGCTCGCAGATCAGGCTAGACAAATCAAAACGAATCAATGGCTCTCAGACATCGAGATAGAGGATTTGAAAAGAAGCCTAGAAACCAACACAGGCACAGAAAGGGAGAATGAAGGAGCTATAGAGAGTGAGAATGTGACAGAAACTCAGGTAGAGGACCAGGACAGTCATGACGAGGCACAGAATACAACTGAAGAACCTGTAGAGCCGACAGTATATGATTACAACTTGATTGTAGCGAAGATGAAGGAGGAAGACTGTAATGAAGACGATCTTGAAACCCTGAAGATGATCCTGGACCAGCTCAAAGAGGAGGAGATCCAGAAACCAGCCAATCTGAGAAGTATAGATAGATCCAAAACAAGGAAAATAACAGCAGAAGTTAACAGGGTCCTAAGATTCTTGGATACAAGATCGATAACAGAAACAAATAGGTTGCTCATTGTAGGGGCGAATGTCGTTGCATTAAGGCTTGGGGTGCACAGCAAAACACCTAGAAGGAGAAAAGTTGAGCCGTGGTGGAAGAAGAGGATTAAACGAAAGATCAATCATCTTCGGAAAGATATTAGTCGGCTAGATAATGTGATAGCTGGCAATGTGTCAGCAGACAGTATTTCCCGGCAGCTAGAGAGGAAGTACCATCTGAAGAAGAAAGGGTTCAAAGTTGTGTTGGAGGAGTTGAAACAGAGAGTCACAGCCCAAGCCTCAAAGCTGAGGAGATACGAGGAGAGAACTAAGCAGTACCATCAGAACAGGCTGTTCGAGTCCAACCAAAAGCATCTGTTCGAGGAAATTGACGGGGTAGAGAGAAATAACGATGCCTCACCCGACCCAGAGGAGAGCAGCCGCTTCTGGAATAGCATATGGGGAAAAGAAATCTCCCATAATGAGAATGCTGAATGGTTGAAAGAACTAGAAGAAGATCTTGCCAATGTTGAAACACAACCAGACATTAAGATCACAAAAGGCATGGTGCAAACGCAGACCAGGAAAACAGCTAACTGGAAAGCACCGGGTCCAGATGGCCTCCAAGGTTACTGGCTAAAGAACTTTACCTCCCTATCAGAACGGATCGCTGAACAGTTAGACGAGTTGCTTCAGAAACAAGAAGTCCCAGGCTGGATGACAAGCGGAAAAACGGTACTCATAATGAAAGACCAAGACCTCGGCCCTGTAGTAACAAATTTCAGGCCGATAACATGCCTCCCGCTGATGTGGAAACTCCTAACAGCAATATTGAGTGAGGAACTCTATGGCCATCTAGAGGAAAAGAACCTGTTACCAGACGAACAGAAAGGCTGCCGGCGAAACTCCAGGGGTTCCAAGGATCAGTTAATTATTGATAAAACCATTATACGTAACTGCAAGAGAAGATTAACGGGTTTAGGGATGGCTTGGATCGACTTCAAGAAAGCATTCGATATGGTGCCCCATTCGTGGCTCTTGAAGTGCCTAGACCTTTTTGGTGCTGCTGACAACCTAAGAGCACTCATAGAGAGTAGCATGAATGGATGGAAGACAGAACTGACGGCTGGCGGAAAAGCACTAGGTGAAGTTGCCATAAACAGAGGAATATTCCAGGGAGACAGCTTATCACCACTTCTGTTTGTGCTGGCGCTAATCCCTCTGACATCTTTGCTTAAGAAAATGAAGGCTGGATACAGCTTGGGAGAAGGAAGAGGAGTAATAAACCATCTGCTCTATATAGACGATCTTAAGTTGTATGGCAAAAATGAAAATCAAGTAGACAGCTTGGTTCAGTCCGTCAGGATATTCAGCTCAGACATCTGCATGGAGTTTGGAATCTCAAAGTGTGCCACTCTAATTATGAAAAGAGGCAAAGTCGTTTGCACGGAAGGCATCGAGCTACCGGACAAAGGGAAAATCAGATCGCTTAGTGAAGATCGAGAAGGGTATAAATACCTGGGAATCCTAGAGGCAGATGAAATAAAACACTCAGAGATGAAGGGGCTAGCACAGAAAGAATATTTCAGAAGGGTCAGAAAGATTTTGAAGTCAAAGTTGAATGGCGGAAATACGATCACAGCTATCAACTCAAGAGCAGTCTCCGTTATTAGGTATGGTGCTGGAATTATCAACTGGACCCAGTGCGAGCTACAAGAAATTGATAGGAAGACCCGTAAGCTGTTGTCCATTTATAGATCGCTCCACCCTCAAGCTGATGTGGATAGACTTTATATCCCAAGAAAGGAAGGTGGTAGAGGACTTATAGGCGTAGAGGAATCTGTGCAGGCAGAGATTGAGAGCCTATATCAGTACGTTAGCGATAGCGACGAGTTATTCCTTCAAGCGGTGATAAGAGAAAATACCCTGAAGAGGAGGTTGGAGTTCCCTGGTATGAAAGCCCTAAGGAGAGAAAGGAAGCGTAAGCTTCTAGAGAAACCTCTTCACGGACAATTCTTCAAAGCCACCGAAGAAAAGGGTGACCCAGAACTCACTTGGAGATGGTTGAAGAGAGGCCAGTTGAAAAGAGAAACTGAAGGTTTGATTATGGCAGCACAAGAACAAGCCTTAAGAATAAACAGCATAAAGGCAAAGATCGACAAGCAGGACGTACCATCTACATGTAGGTTGTGTGGCCAGAGGGACGAGACTGTAGCGCACATCGTCGCTGAATGTAAGATGCTAGCGCAGAAACAGTATCGTCAGTGGAGACACAACAAGGTCGCTGCCATTATCCATTGGAAGTGGTGCGAGAGATATGGATTTGAAAGAAGTAAAAAGTGGTATGAGCATACCCCGCAGCCAGTGCTGGAGTCAGATAAGGTCAAGTTGCTCTGGGACTTCAGTATACAAACAGACCAGCGGTTAGAGCATAACAAGCCAGACATCGTATTGTTTGATAAGGAACTAAGAACTTGCCTCATTGTAGACATTGCCTGTCCATTCGACACGAGGGTCATAACGAAACAACAAGAGAAAGTAGAATTCTACAGTGACCTGAAGCGAGAATTGAAAAGTCTCTGGAAGTGTCGAGTAGTCCAAATAATACCGATTGTCATTGGAGCCCTTGGCACAGTACCAACAGGCCTTGTAAGAGGGCTTACCGCTCTAGATCTTATGCCCTCGTTTGACATGCTGCAAAAGGCTTGCCTCCTCGGTACAGCAAGAATTATTCGAAAAGTACTAGATACCTAGAGGAATAAAGCTCATACGAAGTAGTTGAACCCTCTGGATCTCGACTTTACACCCAATTGTGGGCATCTCAGAACACGGGAAGTGTTCCGATGTTCATAAACCTCCAGTGCCTTAAGTGCACTGTGTTTAAACAAATAATAATAATAATAATAATAATAATTATTATTATTATTATTTGTTTAAACACAGTTTAATTATTTATTATTATTATTATTATTATTATTATTATTATTATTATTATTATTATTATTATTCACATGCATCTTGAATTATCTTGACAAATGTGTTCATGGCCAAGAACCCAGGACCCAGCAGCTAAAGCTATGATGCCGTGTGTTATGTAGCTAGTATGTGAAGTAATTAAAAATAGAAATAAATAAACAACAGCATGCATTCATAATTTCAATCAACACTGTGCTGTTTTACACTTGAAATAAAAAAAAAAAAATGTTACATGCTGTGCACCCTTAATTGTGGTGTGTCAGTATTGCACTGTTTTCATTTCATTTTGATTACTGATTAATTATATGTTTGAAAAAAAAGAAAAAAAAAAGAAAACATAATTGCATTGCATCCTAAAAGGCTAGGAAAGTAAAAAGTGGATATCTTTTGCGTGACTAGTGCAGGTCCAACCTGTTTTTTCCTTTTGTGTTAAAACTCTCCATGGTGATAGATGAATGAGGGACTGTATGCAACCTTATATTTAGTAATAGAGAATAGTTTCTGTAAACAAGCAGTAAAACAAATTAGAATGGCAATTTGTTTGCATTTATTTCAAGTATTCTTCTGGGGTGTCAGTAATTAATTTGAAATTAAACTGGCTTAAATTAATGTTGCCAATTGTTTTATTAGGTTCTTGTATTAAAATAAAATAAGATATTTTTAATTTGTGCTTCCTGTAATATGTTTTTCTTCAAATTACTGTGTGGCATATTAAGTGCAGGCACTTAAATTTATTGTAGTTTTTTTTGTTTGTTTTTGTATTATTATTCTTGTAGTATTAATTTATTGTAGCCACAGTGTAAGTAGAATGTAATTGCATGATACTTATGAGACCCAGCTGTCCACATATGAGGACATCACATCACACACTTTCAAGATCCTTATATACAGTGGTGCTTGAATATTTGTGAGCCCTTTAGAATTTTCTATATTTCTGCATAAATATGACCTAAAATGTCATGAGATTTTCACACAAATCCTAAAAGTAGATAAAGAGAATCCAGTTAAACAAATGAGACAAAAATATTTTACTTGGTAATTTATTTATTGAGGAAAATTATTCAATATTACATATTTGTAAGTGGCAAAAGTATGTGAACCTTTCCTCTCAGTATCTGGTGTGACCCCCTTGTTCAGCAATAACTGCACCTAAACATTTCTGGTAACTGTTGATCAGTCCTGCACACCAGCTTGGAGGAATTTTAGCCCATTCCTCCATACAGAAC
>JAODJS010000022.1:20446720-20458205 GCA_027576325.1 Sciades assimilis | reverse complement strand
ACTATGACTCAAAATAACAATACCGGCAAGAAATAAAAATTACTTTCACCCCTGGCTACTGAATGACATATGAATGGGGTGCAAAAGCATGATGCAGAGTGATTGGGTCCATGTTGTCCCTTCGGAGGCTAGTCAAAAACTGATAGTTGGCTACCGATTGCCAGGCCTTTTTATACGGTCGCAGTGGGTCACACGCAAATCCGGGCGACCGTGACAAATTTATGTGCAGCTCAGGCGAGAATCTGTCTAGAAAAGATTGAGAATTGAGCATACAAAGCGAGGCTAGAATGTTTATATTGCAGGCTAAATCGTATTGATTGAGGGTACGTTGCAACTCATACGCAGCTAGATCGGCCATGATTGAGCCTTGATCGGCCGAGGTCGCGCACTTGTGAGGATAGATCGCTGAGAGATCGGCGCTATGTCGCAGATTGGTCAAACAGAACGAGCCTTGGTCGTGTTAAGATCGCATCAGATCGAGTGGACAGACGCAAGTAGAGCATATGTGCAGCGTCCACAGAGCGTATAGGATGCAGGTAGAGTGTACACATTGAAGGTTGAGCAAGATAACATCAAACATAGAGCGTACACAGAAAATAACAGGTTTAGGTCGCACGAATTTTGCCCACGACTATGGGAAAACACACCTGCAATCATAGTCGCGCGTGGTCACGTGTGATTTTTCCAGATCGACTTTTGCACAGGACTGTATAAATGACAGTGCCATGAAACACTCCAGTGTCCGTGTTTTGTAACAGTCAGAGGTAAAGCTGTAACTGTAAGTAAATAGAAGTTGATGTTTTTTGCTGTTTCTCACTAATGTGACAAGCTGCATTTTGTAGTCTTATGTTCAACACAAAAGACAATGTGTTTATGATTATCAACTCATTAAGAAAGGGTTCAAAGAAAAATCACATTTATGCAAATGTATCCAAAATCAAATTTGAAATTTTCTATGAAAAATAGACAAATTTAAAAACTTCCTTCAACAAAGTTGTAGCTGTGGTGCAAATGTTTAAATTACAATTATTACCTTCTGCTTTTCATCTTTGTTGGTAAATCTTGTTATATTTATATTTTGTCAATACTTTTGAGAAGAACTGAATATAAACAGTATTTGTTTGTTTGCTTGTTTGTATAATGTATTGTATTTGTTTTTTTTTTTACCCAGAATTTTTGGGATCTGGCAAAGGCCCCACGGTGGGCGAACTGGCTGGCAGGGTGGGCGTGTGCGCAGCAGTGCAGCATGGGTAAGGTGATCAGAGAGGCAGAGCATGCGTGTCGCCATGGTGGCATCACCAAGCAGCAGCTGAATGGCCAAACCGAGCGGACGTAGAGAAGAGGCGTGGCGCTCCCACTGCATGTCATCAAACTGCACCTGAGTATCATCAAAGTGCGCCCGGTCCAACGAGAGGCTCAGCATCTCCAGACCACAGAAGGGACGGGGCTAATCAACCAACAGAAAACATTCATCTATGTCAATATTTCAGTCAACAGAACACATTAAGTCCATCATTGCACTGGCCATTAGTGAGTAAAATAAATGAACAACAGCTTAACAAACCTGTTTACTGGTTAAATTCAGAACTGAGGCTTGAAAGCAAATTATAGTTAGTTCCGGATGTTATCAACATGCTGTCATTTGGCTTTAATTAATATGTGTTATAACTACATTTGTTACTTAATGACATGTTCAAATCACAGACTCCAATCATGGACTCAAATCACAGACTTGAATAACAGACTCAAATCAGAAACTTGAACCACAGACTTGAATAACAGACTCAAATAACAAACTTGAATCACAAACTCAAATAACAGACTTGAATCATAGACTCAAATAACAGACTCAAATCGCAGACTCGATTCACAGACTCAAATAACAGACTTGAATCACAGACTAGAATCACACACTCAAATAAGAGACTCGAATTATGGACTCAAATCATAGACTCAAATAACTGACTCAAATCACAGACTGTGTCCGAAATCACTCACTACTCACTATATCGTAGACTATATAATGAGTTTGCAATTTTGTAGTGCTGTCCAAATGTATTGTGAAAATTATTACACCCTATATAGTGCACTCAAAGTATCCCATAGTGCATCATGAAAAATAGTGTACAACCAATGGCCACTAACCAAGCAATATATACCATCATGCGGTCATTCTGAAAGAAAAAAAAAGTGTGTTGGGGTGAATGGACAGGGGAAGAAACACACTATAAATGGACATTCAAGTACAATTAAAAATAATAAGAGAATAGAAAAAAGCTAAAACAGAATACGACAGCTAAAATACAAGAATAAAAGTTACAGTGCAGAGTGAGGAATTAATCAAACGCCTCAAATTTGATTTAAAAAAAAAACAGCAGCAAAAAAGAAAGTATTCAACCTTGATTTAAGAGAATTGAAAGGTGCAGTAGACACAAAGTACGTTGTATTGATTAATGTGGGAAATGCACTCAGTATAATATGTATTTATCACAAAAATACATGCATGTATTTATTATTTTGAAAACCCACTAGCTGACTGATCTGGCACGTTTTAATTGTGTGACAGTAATGACATAAATACCAGCATGACGGACTAGTGTCCGAAAGCGTTTTTACATTTTACCAATGAGCTAACTATATAGTCCTCTATATAGTAATTCCCCACATTGTGAGTTGGGAGTAGCAAATGAGTGAGTGATTTCAGACATAGGGATAGACTGCAATCACAGACTTGAATAACAGACTCAAATAACAGACTTGAATCACAGAGTCAAATCACAGACTCAAATAAGAGACTTGAATCATGGACTCAAATCACAGACTCACATAATAGACTCACAGACTCAAATAACAGACTTGAATCACAGACTCGAATCACACAATTTAATGAGCTTTAATATAAAGTGGAAACACCTTGGAGCTGTCATCTTTGGTTTTCTTTCGGTCTTTCTCTTTTTGTTTCTCTCTCTCTGAAGACAGAGTCTTACTAAAGAACAAAATCTTCTCTGGGTTTGGACTGGGCCAGGATAGGATGCCTTGCTTATCGACACAACACAACACCTGAAACACACACACACACACACAAATATCCATAAAGATCCAAATTTCCACAAGCAATAACTCTTTGTTTTTCAAATACAAAAAAAAATGTTGGATAATTAAAACACAGGCTATTAAAGGAAAATACTCAACCTTGGCATGGTGTGATGAAGTGTAGTCATTGCTAGCAACCAAAGTTTATTATTTTCCTATTTCAGCATGTCCTAAAGTGTTTTATTTCACATGTACCAAATAAACTAGAATTTAGGACCTGATTACAGACTTTGTTTCATTGCATTTCAGCAGAATTCCAACCAGGAAACATGAGATGTGGGAGCCTATAACAGTTGGGAAGTCTAGCTTTCTAGAGCAGGAACACACTTGAATGACTTTGACACACACACACACACACACACACATATATTACAAGTTGAAAGAGACAGGCCTTAGTAATGGATTTCTGTTACAAGCTAGAAGAGGACTAAACTATTAATCTGTAGATTAGTCATTAGATCATTCAATTTAAAATTGTACCAGTAGCCTGCTTACAAGAGTGTGTGTGTGTTAAGGTTAATGTGTCTTGTAATTTAGACATTCTGCTGCTAGTCTATTAGTGGCCAACTGTGATCTGTGATCGATTGCTTTAGTCTCCGCCCAGCTAGCTAGGGAGATCGCGGTAACTTCCTCATTTCAATAAACACCCGCTATGAGGAAAGACCATACTAAATCACTCCGTGATTTTTCTATCTCTCTCTGGTTTAGAAGAGGACTAAACTATTAATCTGTAGATTAGTCGTGTGTGTTAAGGTTAATGTGTCTTGTAATTTAGACATTCTGCTCCTAGTCTATTAGTGGCCAACTGTGATCTGTGATCGATTGCTTTAGTCTCCGCCCAGCGAGCTAGGGAGATCGCGGTAATTTCCTCATTTCAATAAACACCCGCTATGAGGAAAGACCATACTAAATCACTCCGTGATTTTTCTATCTCTCTCTTTAGGTAAGTCACTAATGTTGGCTTGTGTTTGAACCATTAAGTGTTTAAAGTGAACTGAGAACTATGAGTAGTTTTTCGTTTGTTAAATGTTGATTAATGGGTAAGAATGGGGAAGACGACATTTTCGCCAGAGTCATGTTCTGTGGTGCACTGGCGCCATTTTGTGAACACGTTAGAGTGCCGGTATATTGAGTCCCACGAATGTTCACGATGTTCTTGTCTTGAATTAGGGGTGTTTTAATATAGCCTACAGGGAAGCTTTGTGGCTACTGAATTGTTGATTTTAAGCTAGCACAAGAAGGGATGAATGCTGGTCTATTTTGAATATGATTTTGTGTGATTATAATTTGAGCAATTGATTGTATTATTGATAGAGATTTTTTCAATAAACACCCGCTATGAGGAAAGACCATACTAAATCACTCCGTGATTTTTCTATCTCTCTCTTTAGAGGTATAACATTTGGAGGCACCGCTGGGATTAAAATCCCTTACAATACAACCCAGTCTTTGAGGAGGAGGACGTTGTTGTGAGGAGCGCTGAAAACGAGTATTGGTGCACAAGTCACCTGAGGCCAATCAGAGATCATCAGGGATAGGCTGGTCACCACCTTGTTCAGTCTCCTGCACAGAAAAGGATCCTCGCTTGGCAAACAATGACTACATTGGAAGATTTACACGAGGAGGTGGTAGGAGAGCTACACACTTTGACTAAAGTCCATTTGCTGGACATTTGTGACTTTCTCAAAATATCAGGCGAGGAAAGAGCAGATGTGAAGGAAAAATCACGAATGTCTTTAGTGACACATGTAATGAAACATCTTGAACGGGAAGACATAGCCGAGTTAGAAGACAACGGCATGTTTGAATTACTTGTACTGAAAGACAAAGTGGCGGAATTGACAGTGACAGATACTGAAAATGAGCCAAATGAAAAGCACCAAGAACTAGTAGAGAGTACTAACCCAGTCATCCCTGCCAGCCCCCCAGAACCATCAGTTAACATCATTGGTCATGAACTTCCACGTCGGCCCAATATTGTGCAATCACAGCCCAGCCAGCCGCTCAGTGAGCAGCCCCCGCCACCAAATCCATGTTGGCGTAGAGACTTTAAGATTTCGGGGCAAATAGGCGAACCAGGCCAGCGGGATAAATTGACTTTCTCCAGTCTTGCTCATCAGATTGAGAATGGACTAAAAAGACATTACTCTGAGATAGAAATTGTCGATGCTGTTATCAGGGCTATCTCCCCAGGGTTACAACTACGTAGCTATTTGGAAGGAAAACCCCAGCTGACTCTCCCTACTCTCAGGCGCATCCTGCGTTCACACTTCCAAGAAAGGAGCGCCACTGAGCTTTTCAAACAGCTAGCCTCCGAAGCACAGAATAGCAAAGAAACCCCGCAGTGTTTTCTCATGCGCGTGTTAGATTTGAGGCAGAAAGTACTGTTCGCTTCCCAAGAGTCGGAGTCAGGGCTCAAATATGATCCAGGCCTAGTCCAGCGTATGTGTCTGCACGCAATACTTACAGGGCTCCAGAATGACAATATCAGAATGGACATGCAGCCTCTCCTATTAGATATTGAGACCTCTGATGAACTCCTGTTAGAGAGACTAAACATTGCTTGTGCTACTGAAACTGAAAGAAAGAATAAAAAGAAAGCAAATACACAACAGGCAGCTGCAAATGTTAGTGCTGTGCAGTCAGAAGACACCCCACCTGCTAAATGCTCAGAGAAGGAAACTAAACTGAAGGGCTCTACGGGATTGTTAACTGAGATCCAAGAGCTTAAGACAGGTGTCGCCTCTTTAAAGGGACTTAGCGCAGAAATAGCTCAGATAAAAGAGACATTGCAGCAGACTAGGTTTCAACCACAGCTTGACCCTTCGCTTCTAGCTTGGCCAGAGAGAACCCAGCAGCCCCCTGCCTTCCCCCCACAATCATACAGTACCTATGTTCAGCCTCCAGTCCCTGCGCCAATGCCATATGGACACCACCAGCCTCAAGTCCCTGGTCAAAGTCAATACGGATCTCCTTCTCCAATGCAATACAGACCAAGCCAGTATACCAGCTACCCGCCTCGTGCCCCACGCAGATGTCATGCCTGCCAGCAGTCTGGAACGAATGAGCGCTGTGTGCACTGTTACCATTGTGGGAGTGCTGAACATTTTCAGGCTGGGTGCAAACACAGAGGATTCAGGCCTGCAGGAGAGACCCCTTTAAACAGGGAAGGGTTATCACCACGGGACGGGTGCTAACCGTAACCAGTACAGAGTCCCGGAAATGTGCATATTGTGGCAGCACCGATGCACCAGATCAAATGAAGCAGTGTTCATCTTGCAAAAGGGCATGGTATTGTTCAAAGACTTGTCAACAGCAAAATTGGACTGAACATAAGAAAAATGGTGTTCCCCTGTCACAGGATCAGAATTGTTCTGGAAACACTCCACCCCCTCTCATTCAGGCTGCCCATCGTCATAAAGTTACCTCCCTTGTTGGCAGGCAATGTCTGGTTGAATGTCTCCTGAATGGCCACAAAATGCAAGTACTATGGGACACGGGCTCTCAAGTGTCAATAATAGATGAAAGATTGAAACAGGAACTTTGGTTATCTACCAGGTTGAGAGATGTCTCTGAGATTCTTGACTCGCCTGAAAATCTCACATTGACTGCTGCAAATGGGACTGAGATGCCGTACTTGGGGTGGATGGAGGTGAGTTTTCAGCTGGCCACTGATATCAATCAAGCAGACGAACTCATTATTCCTGTGCTGGTAATGAAAGGCGGGCGTCTGTCTCACCCGATTGTAGGATTCAATGTTATTGAGCATATTCTGACAAAGACTGAAAAGAGTAGGCAGTATCAGGCTGTGAGAAGGTCCTTTCCAAATCTTAAGAGGAACAAAGTAAAGGCTTTTATACAGGCTGTTAGTGCAGAGCAAGTCGACGAGTATGTTGTGAAGACAAGAAAAGAGAGGGTTATTGTGCCCAAACGTAGCAATGTCCAGGTCAGCTGTCGTATTGCCACACAGCCCTTCAAAGAGGACATGACTTTGCTTTTTCAGCCCGATTTGAATCCCCATTGGCCAGATGGCCTTGAGCTACATGACTTGTTAGTAAGGGTCAAGAAGAACATTTTTCCCATAATGAGAGTATGTGTTTTCAACTCGACTGACCACGACATTGTGTTACCAGGACGAACTCTAATGGGCACAGTGCAGACCGCTGTGTCAGTAATTCCTGCTCCGGTCTTTGGTAAAACGGCAACATCAGCGGCTGTGTGTCACACCAGTATGAAACCCACCATAGATAGCAGTGAACAATGGGATCCACCTGTGGATGTAAGTCATCTTAGCGAGGACCAAAAGTTGATTGTGAAACAGATGCTTAGGGAGGAATGCCACTCTTTCTCAAGATCAGATAATGATATTGGCTGCATTGACAGTCTGCATCTGACAATTTCCCTCGCAGACACTGAGCCAGTGAAACGCTCATACATATCAGTGCCCAGTCCTCTCTACCAGGAGATGAAAGACTACCTTCACGACTTAATAGCCCAGGGCTGGATACGTAAGTCAAACTCATCATACTCCTCACCCGTTGTGTGCGTTCGAAAAAAAGATGGCACACTCAGGCTATGCATAGATTACAGAGATTTGAATAGAAAGACACTTCCCGATCGCCAACCCATCCCCCGAGTCCAGGATATTATGGACAGCTTGGGCGGCAAATCCTGGTTCACACTCCTAGATCAGGGAAAAGCATACCATCAGGGGTTCATGTCAGAAGAGAGCAGGCCGCTCACAGCCTTTGTTACGCCATGGGGACTGTATGAGTGGGTTAGGATCCCATTTGGGTTGATGAACGGGCCAGCCGTTTTTCAGCGATGCATGGAGGAGTGCCTGGAGGGTCTCCGAGATAACATCTGTGTCCCCTATTTAGATGATACCCTAGTCTTTAGTAAGAACTTTAGTGATCATGTGGCGGATGTGCGAAAAGTACTGCAGCGTCTCAGAGAATCTGGCATTAAACTCAAACCCAGCAAGTGCAACGTGTTTAAACCTGAAGTTCGCTATCTCGGCCGAATAGTGTCTGCAGAGGGCAGTCGAGTTGACCCTGCCGATCTTGAAGCTGTCAGGGCCCTAAAAGATGTAAAACCTCAGACAGTGGGTCAGCTCCGGAAAATGCTTGGTCTACTCACATACTACCGGCAGTACGTTAAAGACTTTGCAAAGAAGGCATGCTGTTTATATGAACTCTTGAAAGCAGAACCAAATGAAACCATAAAAACAGACAAAACCAAGGACAGACTGAGTAAAAACAGACAAAATGGAGTTAAAAGGGCAAGCCATGTCGTCCCCTCCAGCAAGCTTATCGTGTGGACAGGTCAGCACCAACAAGTTCTCGAACAATTGATTGACTGCCTGCTAAAACCACCAGTGTTAGGTTTTCCTGACTTCACCCAGCCGTTTATAGTCCACACTGATGCCTCACATCAAGGCTTAGGCGCAGTACTGTACCAAAAGCAGAATGGCAAGCTGAGAGTTATCGCCTACGGCTCTCGCACATTAACCGCAGCTGAAAAGAACTACCACCTCCATGCTGGCAAGTTGGAATTCCTAGCTCTAAAATGGGCTATCACTGATAAGTTCAGAGACTATTTGTATTATTCTCCAACTTTCACAGTTTATAGTGACAACAATCCGCTCACATATATCCTGTCCACAGCAAAACTCAATGCCACCACTTCTAGGTGGGTTGCAGAGCTAGCTGATTTCCACTTTAGCATTAAGTACAGACCAGGGAAGAATAACAGTGATGCTGACACTTTGTCAAGGATGCCACTGGATGCAGGGTCACTGATGAACGAATGTACTGAGGAATTGCCGGCCAACACCATCACTGCTGTCGTGCAGGCTGTGGAGGCACAGGGAGACCCCCCTACTACATGGTCATTCACTACCGCATCCATGCCACCCTCAACTGAAAGGGAGCTAACTACTGTATCCATCAACCCCATCCCAAAGGAGCAGTTAAGACAGGCCCAACAAGCTGATGAAGTTATCCGTCCTCTGCTAGAGTGCAAACTGTCTGGTTCCAAGCCTCCTGTCAAAGAGCTCAGAATCTTTTCCCCAAAAATCAAATGCCTGTTTAGAGAATGGGACAAACTGACAGTAGAGGATGGCATCCTGTATAGAGTGACCATGGCTCGTAAGCAACTAATTCTGCCAGAAAGATATAAGGGAATAGTGTTGGAAGAGCTGCATGATAAGATGGGGCATCAGGGCATTGATCGTACTGTATCCTTAGTGCGTGATCGCTTCTTTTGGCCCTATATGCAATCAGACATTGAACATTATGTGACAAAAGCATGTACATGCCTGAAACAGAAAAGGCCCTGTCATGATGCAAGAGCCCCACTGACAAACATTGTAACTACACAGCCATTTGAATTGGTGTGTCTCGACTTTCTCTATCTTGATCGATGCAAGGGTGGGTATGAGTACATTCTAGTCCTTGTTGATCATTTCACACGGTTTGCTCAAGCGTATGCTACAACTTCAAAGTCAGGGAAAACGGCAGCAAACCTCCTTTTCAATGATTTTGCCCTGAAGTTTGGTTTTCCTGTCCGCATCCACCATGACCAAGGGGGGGAATTTGAGAATCAACTATTCAGTCAGTTAAAGAAACTTAGTGGGGTGGCGGGGTCCAGAACAACACCCTATCATCCAATGGGGAATGGTCAGGTAGAGCGTATGAACAGGACATTGCTACAAATGCTTAAGACACTAACGGAAAGTCAGAAATCAAATTGGAAAGAGTCCCTAAACAAAATGCTGTATGCCTACAATTGCACACGGTCTGATGTAACTGGCTACTCACCCTTCTACCTTTTGTATGGCAGGTCACCTAGGTTGCCCATTGATATGTTGTTTGGGCTGCATGCAGAGCATGATGACAGTAGCCTGCGAGAGTATGTGAACAGGTGGAAACAGGGCATGCAAGAGGCCTATTCTATTGCTGAACAGAACGCAAAAAAATCAGCAGAGAGGGGCAAGAGATGTTATGACAGTAGAGTGAGGGGTGCAGTGTTACAAACAGGTGAACGTGTCTTGGTGAAAAATTTGACGCCTAGGGGGGGTCCGGGAAAACTCCGCAATTATTGGGAAGACACAATTCACATAGTGGTGAGGCAGATGGGACCTGATCTTCCAGTTTATGAGGTGAGACCAGAAAGGGAAAAGGGACGCTTTAGAGTTCTACATAGGAATTTACTGATGCCCTGTGACTGTTTGCCCTTTGAGACCCCTGCAGGTTCAGTGAGAAAAGACAGACCCGTTCAAAGAGAGCAACGTCCACGAGTGTTGTCAACACAGGAATCTGATGAAGACAGTGGAGATGAGTACGAATTTTCTTACAGCTTGTCTCCTGTTACTGAAGTGGCGGCTGAGAGACATGATTTGGGTGATGACTTAATTGCACCTGAGCACAGAAACACTGAAATAGAGGGAACTGGGGTACCTATGTCGGCGGCCACTCCATCAGCACCCCACCTGGGAGGAGACCCGCTGGTGGGACTTGATGGGTCTGCTGGTGACAATATAAACTTACCTGTGGTAGATCCACCTGTTGACCCTTCACCACCGGCCTCCCCCTCCTCGCTCGCCACAATTTATCCTGAGGAGCCCCTCCCCCAGCGCCCGCAAAGGGAGAGACATCCGCCGAGACGAATGACTTACGATCAGCTCGGCATCCCATCATGTTACAGTGTTCAACCGACACCTCAGATATTCCCTGCCTACCAAGTACCAGTAATGGCCCCATGGTTGTTCCCCCTACAGCCATATTACATTCAGCCCCCAACTGTTTATAACCCCCAGCAAGCGTGAATATACGCTCTAGAACTTGTTTGACAGCACACGTTTGATTAACAATTAATGGACTGTCTACCTAGGGGTCGCCACCACTTATAAACTGTTATAGTGGTCATTAACTTTTGACTGTTTCTGTCCTGACCACTGCCATGGCAGTTTGGGAGACTGGAAACTACAGCTGCTGAATGCAACACAGGGACAAATTCTTTTGACCAGTTCTATGGCGGCCAGGCTGCAAGGACTGTTAATACACTGAGGCTGTCCACCCACTGAGGACGCTGACCAGGGATGATACAGCTAGACTGTTGAGCATGATCATTTGGGGACTCCTAAGTTTCAGCCAGCCTGGCCTGAGTGACTGAACATTCTCAGGAACTGGCCCTTGAAGGATTGTGAAAAAAAAAAAACGAAAAAAAACAAAAAAACATTGCGATTTGTGAAAAAAAACATTGTGAAAAAAAATGTGTAATGTCGGGACGACATTTTTTCTAGTGGGGGAGTGTATTACAAGTTGAAAGAGACAGGCCTTAGTAATGGATTTCTGTTACAAGCTAGAAGAGGACTAAACTATTAATCTGT
>JAODJS010000022.1:18421823-18432144 GCA_027576325.1 Sciades assimilis | reverse complement strand
AATTATTTTAAATCCACATTTTAACCTTGTACATATGTTTTTAACCTAAATTATTAGTATCAATCATGAATTTAAATGAAATATCAAATATCTTATCAATATGAAATTGTAACATGAAATATGAATATCAAATACACATAATATGGGGCGAATTCAAAACTAAGCATAAAATAGGCATCTGGCGCCTACATTACCGGCCCCTAATTGTTCTAATAACAAAGTAACATAGAACAATTACCAAACTTCCTCTTACTAAGTAAAATATGAATTATAGCCAAAATTAAGAAATATGCAAATTTCTGTACATTACCAAGATACTATTAATAAAGTACACTAAAATGTCCATTGTTCTTTTGCCTGAAGTTTCAAGGATATAAAGTCCATAATCTCTCCATCTGCAATGAAGAAAGAAAGAAAGAGAGAAAAGAGGTAGAGAAGTGAAGAGAGAGAGTAGAGCCAGAGGTTACTAGCACATGGCTCATCGCAGGGGCTTAGTCTTTACCACTAGCCCAGTCAGACTCCACAAGCAGACAGATCTTCGTAATGGGTCTTTCTAAGACGTTAGTCTTTGTCTTTATCTTGACTCTGCGGACCAGGCCGTTCTTGTCTGGAACTGTTTCGATGATCTTGCCCATAATCCAGGAGTTTCTAGGCGCACAGTCATCCACAAGAAGAATGACGTCTCCTTCAGCAAAGTTCCTTGATGCTGTGGCCCAGCGTTGGCGCTCCTGTAGTTGCGGTAGGTACTCCTTAGTCCATCTCTTCCAAAACAAGCTGGACAGGTATTGCACCTGTTTCCACCTGCGCCTTGAGTAGAGGTCGTCCTGGTCGAACAATCCTGGAGGCAATGAGGGTGTCGTCTTCAGCAACAGCAAATGATTAGGTGTCAGAGCCTCTAAATCATTCGGATCGTTGGATGCCCTGGTGATCGGACGGCTGTTGATGATCGACTCTGCCTCACACAGGACCGTATGAAGGCCTTCCTCATCAAGGATCTGTTCTCTCACAGTTGAATTCAGCACCTTCCGGATTGATCGTATCAACCTTTCCCATGCTCCACCGTGATGCGATGCGGTGGGAGGGTTGAACGTCCACTTGATCCTATGCTGGTGGAACAGATGCTGAAACTGTGAGGAGTTCCAATCAGCAATGGCTGCCTTCAGCTCACGATTGGCAGCAACGAAATTTGTCCCGTTATCCGAGCGAATCTCTTTCACTTGTCCTCTGCGTGCTATGAAGCGCCGAATCGCGTTTATGCACGAATCAGTGTCCAATGATGAGGCCAACTCGATGTGCACTGCACGAATGGCTAGACAAGTGAATATGACTCCATATTTCTTCAAGATGGTTCTTCCACGCTTGACCTCCAGTGGTCCGAAATAATCCACACCAACTCGAGTGAAAGGTGGGTCATCTGGGATCACTCGCTCTTGTGGAAGATCAGCCATAAGTTGGTTTCCAACTTTCCCGTGCAAGCGGCGACACGTCACACACTTCCCAATCACTTTCCTAATGGCCATGTTGGCGCTCGGGATCCAAAATCTTTGGCGCAGCTCAGAGAGCATGTGATTGCGCCCTCCGTGCCCAGTCTTTAAGTGAATCTGTTGGAGGAGTAAGTCTGTTATGTGAAAGTCTCTGGACAAAATGACTGGCTGCTTGCTACTTTCTGGCATAGCTGCCCGACTGAGTCTTCCGCCTACTCGCAACAGGTCGTCTTGAAGTACTGGGTTTAGCTTGTACAAGTGACTACTGCGCTTCACACTCTGAGCCTTGTGCAAAGCCACAATCTCCTCTGAGTATTTCTCTTTCTGACAGAATTTGATTATGTCAAGTTCTGCTTGATCCAGGTCTTCCACTGAAAGTTGAGTAGGTCTAATGCTCGTCTTGAAGCTGTCAATCTGGCTTTGGATACGCTGTTCATTACGAACTGCACTGTCCTCGATGTTGGCTGCACACAGCTCTTTGCGTTTTTGACAGAGGCTTCGCAGTATGGCCTTCAACTTCAGGAACCAC
Source organism: Sciades assimilis (assembly GCA_027576325.1). Taxonomy (NCBI): domain Eukaryota; kingdom Metazoa; phylum Chordata; class Actinopteri; order Siluriformes; family Ariidae; genus Sciades; species Sciades assimilis. The sequence goes on along the minus strand of JAODJS010000022.1, from coordinate 18,430,131 downwards.
GCCATAGTTCTTTTCAATTTGATCCAGGACGAGAAGTGGTTGATCAGTCTCTTGAATGGAGTGACATTCTCTTCCACTTCCACTCGATTCACTGTGACCCTTTTGATCTCAGGATCGTCTGACGTAAGTTGGGTGTGGCTCAATGGAGTGTTGGGCCAACTCCCTTCAGGACCGTGGAGAAACTCTGGTCCAGACACCCATGTGGTGTTCTTCAGGAATTGATCCACTCTTTGCCCTCTAGAGGCGCAGTCGGCTGGATTCACGTCGGTGCTGACATGTCTCCACTGCTCCACGTCGGAGTTCTTCAGGATAGCGGAAACTCTGTTTGCCACAAATGTGCGGAAACGTGTGGTTTCATTCTGCAGATACCGGAGTACCACCGTACTGTCGGTCCAAAAGGTTGATTCTGCAAGATCCAGTTGAAGCTCTCTTCTTAGGACACCATCCATCTTAATGGCCACGGTAGCCGCAATCAATTCCATCCGGGGAATGGTAGGAGGCCTAAGAGGCGCTACTCTGGACTTGCCCATAATGAATGCGCAGTGTGTCTCATTGTCTGCGTTGCGCAGGAGAAGGTAGCTAACCGACCCGTACGCATCCTCACTCGCGTCCGCGAAGTGATGTAATTGCGCAAATACGCAACTTCCAAACTCTTCAGGCTTGAGACATCGGGCCACTGAGAATTGCTCCAAGGCAGGAAGACTAGCTAGCCAGTCCGTCCACTGCTTCTTCACATGCTCAGGTAAGTCATCGTCCCATCCAATCTTCAATCTGCATAGTTCTTGCAGGATGGCCTTTGCTGGCAAGACTACAGGTGACAAAATGCCTAATGGATCGTAGACTGAACCAATGACTGAGAGAAGTCCTCTCCTGGTGAATGGGCGATCTCTGATGGTGATCTTGAATTTGAATGTGTCTGACTCAACACACCAGTTGAGACCGAGAGCCCTCTCCAGAGGAAGTTCGTCATGATCCAGATCCAAGGTTTTCATTTCTGTTGCCAATTCAGACTTAGGAATGGAGTCAAGCACTTTCCGCCGGTTGCTCACCCATTTGGTGAGGCGGAAGCCTCCTTTAGCACAGATCTTCATGAGGTCTTGACACATGGATACAGCTGCCTCTTCTGTAGTAACAGACTTGAGGCAGTCGTCTACATAAAAGTTCTGTAAGACGGTCTGAACCACTTCGGGACTGAACTGCCCACTCTGATCTTCAGCACACCTCCTCAAAGCGAAGCTGGCGCAACTCGGTGAGGACGTGGCCCCAAATAGGTGCACGGTCATCTTGTGCTCCTTCAACGCCTGGTTGTAGTCACCGCCTGTCCACCAGAGGAACCTGAGTAGGTCAGAGTCTTCCTCAGACACCTTAACTTGGTGGAACATTGCTTCCACATCCGCCATGATCGCAACAGGCTCTTGTCTGAATCGAATCACAACACCAATCAGACTGCTGGTCAAATCTGGACCCTGAAGGAGTTGGTCGTTCAGGGATGTGCCTTGATACGATGCTGCACAATCGAACACAACCCTTAGCTTCTGTTTGAAAGGGTGGTATACGGCGTGGTGTGGTATATACCACACCTTCCCTTCCTTGTGCATCAGTTCGTCCTCTGAGAGTTGCACTGCGTAGCCCTTGTTTATGAGGTCTTCCATAAAGTCTGTATACTCCTGTCTGTAGCTGTCGTTCCTGAGAAACTTCCGCTTTAGGTTTTGTGCTCGCTGTTCAGCAATTGGCCGATTGTTTGGCATATGAACCGATCTGTTCTTGAGGGGTAGACATAAGGAGTAATGACCATCAATCAGTGCAGCAGATTCCGTGACCATGTCCATGAACTGGTGGTCTTCCCTGGACATCTCCACTTCTTCATGTTTTCCACTTTCCGGAAAATCCACCTTGAACTGTTGCAGCCACAGGTTCTCCAAACTGCTGACTGATATGCGGTTTGCTGTTTTCCTCTTTAGCCCTCCTTTGTCTTCATGGCTGTTTGTTTCCCTCAAAGGTCCATTCACAGTCCAGCCTAGCTTGGTTCGCACGGCGTATGGCCCATTACCAACACTGCTCACCAGCTCCCACGGCTCCATAGCTTTGGGTACATTTGCTCCTATGAGCAATCCAATTTCGGCTTCGATATGAGGTAAGTGAATTCCTTTAAGGTAGGTCCACCTTTCTAGATCCTTTTGTTTTGGTATGTTTTCTTTTCCCACAGGTATGGACTTCTGTGAGAAGACGTCTGGAAGATCGATGAACTCCTCACCGGACAAACTGCTGACTTCCAAGCCTGACACTACGTAAGTACGAACAGGTTTCTCTTCGTTCATAGTTCTCAGCAGTATGTCGGTCTTTCTTCCAGTGAGCTTCAACTCCTTCATCAATGCCTCGGTACAGAATGTGGCCGAGCTTCCTGGGTCCAAGAAGGCGTACGTCTGCACCACCGCGTTTCTCCTCTTGGCTTTGACCTGGACAGGAACGATCGCCAGCGTACAGTCGTCTTCCCCGGCCCCAGTCGGCTCACCACCCTCAGACTCTGCAGTAATGAAGGCACTGAGGATCGTTTGTGTTTCACAACTCTGTGTCTCCTTTTCTGTTTCAGCAACGGTGTCCTTTTTCTTAATGTGCAGCAATGTTGGATGCATTAGCGAACACACCTGACAGCTGACCTTTGCCTTGCAGGATTTACTCATGTGGCCTTGCTTTAAGCAGCCGAAACAACATCCTTTGCTCTTCAGGAAGTCTATCTTCTCGTTGTGTGGCTTGCCTTTAAGCTTAGTACACGAGTCCAAGTTGTGTTCACCGTCGCAGAAGAGACACGTCTTTGTTGCAGTCTTCTCTGGATTTGTGTTTTCCTTTGGCTTTGTGTTTGCCTCCTGTTTGTCCAACTGTTTAGCGCTTGTAGTGAATGACTTCTTAATTATGCTTTTCTTCTGCTCTTTGCTATTGTTTTGCTTAGGTGTAGGTGATTTAGCTGTTGTGCTATCCTTTATGTCTCCAAAAATTGGGTGCAGTGCAATTTTGGCTTGTTTGTTAATAAACTCAACCAAATCTTTAAATTTGATTCTCCTGTCAGGTTGCTCTTGCGCACCAAATACGACACCTCTCCACCTGTCACGTAGCTTATAAGGAAGCTTTGAAACGATAGCCTTCAAGTTTGCAACATTATCAAGCTCCTCCATGTAACTCACTTCAGTCATGGTGTTGAGGCATGCTGTCAGAAAGAGTGAGAAAGCATTCAGTGATTCGGCATCCTCTAGCTTGATAGGCGTCCAGTTTACCACTTTGTCCATGTAGGCTACAGCAATCTTGTAATCGTTACCGAAGTGTTCTTTTAGCAACCTCTTTGCTTTCTGGTAGCCTTCATCTGGCTTCATATGAAGACAACTCTTTATCAACTCTTTAGGTTGTCCACTTGTAAATTGCTCTAAAAAGTAGAGACGATCCTTAGGGCTTTCGGTGCGTGATTCTACGCCATGTTCAAATGCCCTTACAAATGTGTTGTAATCAAGGGGGTCACCACTAAAGGTGGGAATGTCTAATGGTGGCAGGGTCATCATTTTCTGTTGCTTCACCATCAACTCGGTTATTATATTCTGACGAGTCATAACACTGCAGAGTGTTTCAACCGCATGGTCATCTGTTACAGGTGTAGCTGTAGGCTGCCGTGTGCCAGTAAGCTGAGGCTGCTGTGCACCAATGGACTGAATCTGATGTGCAGCAATAGGCTGAGACTGCAGTGGCATGAATTGACCATGAGTACTTGTATTGTCAGTGACTGGATTTCGACTTACAGGCAGTTGAATATATCCAGACTCCATTGTTATTGAATGGCGTGATGAATGGCGTGATGCATGGGTCACTTGAGAAAAGCATTCATTTTCATAATTTTTCAAAACTTGTATTTTTGCATCCGAAGCTGCAATGAGCGTTTGCAAATCCAATTGTTCTTTTTTAGCCTTTATTTCAGCTTCCTGGCGTTTTAAATCCGCTTCTAACTGTTCCTTTTTAGCTTTTAAATCAGCTTCTAATTGTTCCCGTTTAGCTTTTAATTCAGCTTCTTGCAACTGTAAATCATGTCTTTGTTTCAAAGCTGCTGCCTCTGCAAGCAATGTAGCTTTCTCCATCTCTGCTTTAAGCTTAAGCTTTGAGGAAGTGGTGGATACTCTACTTCCAACTACTGTCTCGCGCCGTCTACTCCTCCTGCTCGAGGCAACCGATACAGCAGATGCACTGTCTGACGGACGAATTTCAGCGTCACAGCGTCTTGCTTGTTCAGCGCGAGCCGCAGCTGCTTTAATCCACATTTCCACATGTTCAATGAACCCCTGCATTCGGCTCGCATTTGGGTTAAACCACCAATTTTGGTCCCTCTCAAAATCTTCCTCATCCATTAATTGTTGCAGACCATCATTTATCTTACACAACTCTCCAAATGAATCTTGAAAGTCCACACGCAATTTCTGTTTAACTGTGTCCACGTTATCATCGAATTCCATTAGCGTTTCAATCTGGTTAATTTGGCTCGTTAGATGTCCTAGCTTAGCTTTCCTTGACTGTGTTAAGCGGTGTAGCTTATCTTCAACGGCTTTCTCGGTCATTTTCGATTCTCTTTTTCCACTAGTTAATTGTTCAGTAACTTCTTCCATAATGGCAAACTTCCGAAATAGCAAAACAAGTCGCAGCTTACCGGAATGATCATCCACTCGTCTCGTGGTTAGTTACCTTCCATCCAGTGTTCACGGCTAATCCTCTGACCTTGATAAACGTTGTCCACAGTTTCCAAAGTTTCCACGAGTCCTTTGTCCTTTTCTATTCCTTTTCCACACGAAGCAGAAGGTTTTCTGACTAAAGATGTAGGGTATTTTCAAAAAACTAAACCAAAATCTTAATAGGTTGGAGCTTTGTGGCTGACGCGTGTTCCAGGATCCAAAAGAAATGACATCTTCCACCGAAGTCACGTTTTGTATTTTTATTTTTTAAAACAAAAGGGATAACATGAACAAACACAAACGAAATATGCTTCCTAAACTTTTACAAATCTAAATCTAAGGCTCCACAGTCCACGGCATAGTAACGGCACGGTCAGAAAACCGTGAGGCACCAACCTTCCTCCTGCCGTGTCAATCTAAGAATGGCTACTGTACTGGCACCTGGCGCAGAATTCTAAAGTCCTTAAAGGCACACTACGTAACGTCCTGTAATTATTTTAAATCCACATTTTAACCTTGTACATATGTTTTTAACCTAAATTATTAGTATCAATCATGAATTTAAATTAAATATCAAATATCTTATCAATATGAAATTGTAACATGAAATATGAATATCAAATACACATGGGGCGAATTCAAAACTAAGCATAAAATAGGCATCTGGCGCCTACAAGCATATTTTAAAAAATGTTTAAGGTTGTTTTAGGGACCCTATAGACACTATGGATATGCCCACAGGAAGCCATTCTGAATTAGACAGGAGGGTTCTAAATGAGCCAAAATAGTCACGACAGGACCAGTCATAAAAATTTTGGTATCGATCGTTCTATTTCATCCTAGACATTCCAGAAAAGGGGCTAAGTGTTAAAAGCCGGAATTCTCCTTTAAGCTATATGAACTACTTTTGAGGTTTCTTACCTACCAAGTTACCCATTATTGTTACTCTCTTTTGTGAATTTCTCAAGACATAAAATGCATTTATTTGGAAGCAAGGCTTTACAGTAGTGAAAACATCTAGCATACAGCGTTGGATGTAAACAAAAGGAGTCAATTGCAGAACATGCATCAATACTGATGAAAATGTACTAATATGCAGGTAGTAATAGATGTAGCTAAAGAAATAATACACTCCCAAGTGAAAGTTCAGCTTCAATATGTTTGTGCTCTTCCACTGAGTTCTGCATTAACGTCTAAAAGTCCTTCCCTCCTTAGTTACAGAGGCTTAAAAGGAAATTAGTTTCTCGCATATCCAATAAGCACCGTCAGAGCATGAATAATCATTCCATGTGCTTAGGATATCAGTTACTGCTCTTGGAGGTGTGGGAATATAACCGGTCAGAACACAGTCCTCTCTTCCATTATGGTCATTGGGCTCTGCAGTCCACCAGTAGCTGAAAGCACACAAGCAGAGGATCAGCATATCCACAGCTTTAAATTAAAAGTGAATCATAAGCAGTTTAGTGAGTTCTTACGATGTGGTCAGGGGTGTATCATCCACCCATTTCCATATGCCCTCTGTGTCTTGGTCATTCAACCCAATCCAAGTTGCCTTTCCTCTTCTTAACATCTCGATGAAATCCTGTTATAGATTGTTTTAATCATACACAAGTTAACATCACTGTTCATCCAAATCAATCAGGAAGAACTAACCAAGTACAGTTATAATGGCTTTAAATATGGGCTTCATATGAGGTGTTACGAACCACTCTCCCTCACCTGTTGTTCTCTGCTTTTAATGATCACCAGGTCTGCTCCCTTCTTCATGCAGTCCTCTCTGCTCTGACTCCAGTTCTTCATCTTAGTAGACATGTAGTAAAGTCTGGACTTGAAAGAAATCCACCCTGGCTTCCTGATATCTCCAGCTGTTATTGGAATGCATTAGGATTTGTTCTTTTAGACCTGAAGAAGATCTAATCAAAGTCTACTAATAAAAATGGTGTGAAAGTAGTGTCACTAAACTAATGTCATGTTAGGCTAAGTATTAGATGAGGTTATTTAAACCCAAATACGAGCAAACCAGACTAAAAATAGGCTGCAAGTTGGGTTTGCTACTAGTTTGGCAAATGTTTAAGATAAGATTAAGCTATTGTATAACTGAAATCAATGGTTTGTATGTAATATTTGCCCTATATTACTTTTCATCCAATACAACAGCACCTTTTTTGATGTTTTAAATTATTTTCAAAATAAACACGCTTCAATTTTGGTTCTTGCAACACATTAAAAAAAAAAAGTTTGGATGGTTAAGCATTTATTTGCCATGTTGCCATTCCTTCTCACAACACTTAAAAGATGTTCAGAGACGGAAGTGATGAAGTGTTCCAAGTATTTTGGTGTGCAACAGTATGGGATTTTGTTTTTTTTTAATAATTTCAAAATTCTTCATACACTATTGGGGACAGGCACCCTCTTCTTCCCCAGCCATGCCTTTGTAATGTGTGTAGACAGTGGTGGTTTTGCATCATCTTGACATTAACCTGGAAAAGATGTCGTCTTGAAGGCAGCATATGTTGCTGCAAAATCTGTGTACTTTTCTGCATTAATGCTCCATCACAGAAGTTTAAGTAACCTTTACCAAGGGTACTGACACAACCTCATGCCAGGTCCTGGTTTTTGGACTTGCTCCTGGTAGCAGTCTGGATTATCCTTTTTGTCTTTGGGCCAGAGTACACAGTGTCTATTTCTTACAAAAAAAAAAAAAGGACTGAGAATACTGATTCGTCTGACCACAATACAGTTTCCAGTGGGTGATGGTCCATCCCAGATGTCTCCAAGCCCAGAGAAGTTGACAGTGCTTCTGGACACAGTAAACAAAAGGCTTTTTTTTGCACAGTAAAGTTTAATTGGTATTTATGGATGTAACTCCATATTGTAGTGCTTGACAAAAGTTTGGCAAAGTAATCCTGAGCCCATATCAGCAATAGATGAATGATGGTTCTTGATGCAGTGCTATCTGAGGGATTGGAGATTATGGGTGTCCAGCTTAGGCTTGCGCCCTTGCCCTTTATGCACTGAAATTCTTCCAGAGTCCTTGAATCATTTAATGTTATGTACTATAGAGGGTAAGATATGCAAATCCCTTCCTATCTTTCTTTGAGGAACATTGCTTTTAAACATTTCGATAATTTTCTCATGTACTTGTTGACAAACTGGAGATCCTTGGCCCATCTTTGCTCCTTAAACACGAGGCCTTTCCTGTATACTGATTTTGTCCCAAAACATGATTACAATCATCTGTTTCGAATCATTATTTGTTTTACCTCATCCCAATTTTTTTTTTTGGAATGTGTTGCAGTCCTGAAGCACAGGAATGGATTATATATATATATATATACACACACACACACAAATTAAAGGAAGTTGACCAAAACATGAAATATAATGGTACTTAAAAGCTTGTGAACCCTTTAGAATTTTCTATATTTCTGCAAAAAGATGACCTAAAACATCAGATTTTCACACAAGTCCTAAAAGTAGATAAAGAGAACACAGTTAAACAAATGAAAAATATACTTAGTCATTTATTTATTCAGGAAAATGATCCAATATTACGTATTTGTGAGTAGCAAAAGTATGTGAACCTCTAGGATTAGCAGTTAATTTGA
>JAODJS010000022.1:12914480-12924967 GCA_027576325.1 Sciades assimilis | reverse complement strand
TGATATGTTGTCTATGTTCTATTGTGAATACAATATCAGTTTTTGAGATTTGTAAATTATTACATTCCGTTTTTATTTACAATTTGTCCCAACTTTTTTGGAATCGGGGTTGTATATTCCCTCTTACTAGGATTAGTTAATCTCCAAATAGCAACAATCCCAATGTCTTCCTGGAGTTGATACAATGCCAGTCTGCCCTTAGATGGTGCAGGAGAATATCTAGACTTATCCAATACAGGGTCTAGGGTCTGATTAAAGTTCCCACTAAGTATTAAGCACCCGTCCTTGAATAATCCCAAAAGCTTATTAATTTTATGAAAACAAAAATCTGGATTGTCCTCATTAGGCGCATAAACATTACATAAATTGATCCTCCTCCCATTAATTACAGTTTCAGTACAAACAATCCTCCCTTCTTCATCCTTGTGCTCCTTAAACAAAACAAACTTCAGTTTTTTATGCACAAGAATTGCAGCCCCTCTTTTACTACTATCAAATAAACTATGAAAGACATGGCCTACCCATCCCCTATGAAGTTTCATTGCCTCTGATTTCCTCATGTGAGTCTCTCGGAGAAGTACAATATCTGCCTGCCTTGCCTTAAAATAAAGCAAGCATTTCTTCAGCTTAGTAAGGTTCTGTGTCCCATTTATGTTCCATGAAATTACTTTTATATAATTGGTACTGTTCCCTTGTGCGCTCATATCATCTCCCATACAAGTAGAATGCCACCACCCACATAAAGATAAAGAAGAAAAAAAAAACCCAAATAATAATACTTAACATAAACACACAACATAGAGACCCATAATCTCTTGAACAATGACACAATCACACCTGAGCAAAACCCAAAAACTGGGGTAAATAGCATTACCAAACCCCCATCTTCACTCCTGATCCCCCACAAAATCTGTCCCTTCCTCTTTATGGGGGAAATCCCACCCTTTACCTGGTCCATGGGGTGTCTAAACAATGGTTACCAACCAGTCCTCCTATGTCCAATAATATATTTAAGCCCTAAATAACAGAATTCACCCATATAAAGTAGGCTAAAGTTGCCTTAAAGCAAAACACATAATTATGTAAATGATGCAAGGTAAATTATGATATCAACATATTCAAAAATTACTTTAACAGATACTAGTGGGCCAATTAAAAAGAGGCAGAGAGAATAAAGAATCCTTCCTTACATAAAACGTCCAACAAGTAGATTGCTAGTGGAATGCTATCACTTCGCTTGAAGTCAGCCTACCCACAGTCAGTCTGAACCATCTGTCTCCTTCTCAAGGAACTGTAGCTCTTTCTTGTGGTCTTCAAAAATCATCTTCCCCTTCCAAGTGAAGAGCCTTGCCAGATAAGCAAGTGTAAATCGAACGTCCATTGCATGAAGTTTCTTCCGAACATCAGTAAATTTCCTCCGCTTGTCGGTCACAGCTTTTGTTACAAAGAATGAAATCTTGGAGCCTTTCCATTCTAGCGCTGTTTTATGCTTGTATTTTGCCTTAACAGTGGCCATCACCCGATCCCTCTCTAGCAGTGAATGGAATCATAGAATGACTGGTCGTGGAGAGGGCTGATTCTCTGTCAGTGGTGGACCAAGTCAATAAGTGCGCTGTACCTCATTGTCCGCTAGCTTCACTTCCAAAACTTCAATAAGTTGACAAGATTTGCAGTCTCAGAATTTCACCCTGGCTTTCCTTTAGTCCAGCTAACTGCAAATTCAGGCATCTATCCCTGTTTTCTGCCTCTTGAATAGCCCTCTCCAACTCTTCACAGTGCTTTGCTCTTTTCTGTAATTCAGAGGCCAGTCAAGCATTTTCTGTCTCTTTGGCCATAAATCGACTGTCTGCCTCCTCCAGCCTCTCAAATATGGTGGTAATGTCCATGCTAGTTTTAATTTGTGCTGACTTAACACTTGACACATCCTCTTGTAACTCCTTAAGTACACTGCTACCCTGAGCCGTCTCATGCATAGTCTTTTCCAGAGTAGCCTGAAGTCCCGTTAGGGCATCTGTTGCAAGGCTGGCTGTGCCGGCATTAGTCACTGTCATTCTGGATGTAGCACCACTAGCCATGTTAGTGTTTTGCTTAGCAGTTCTACTAGGTCTTGACAAAGCTGCCATGAGAGTGAAAAAAACGCGAATATGCACGTCTAAACACTCAAACGTGTTGTTACACCTTGCATGTCACTATCAGACATAATAGGGCGTGAACTGTCGAATATACATGAAAATTAGGAGTTTTCCGCAGATAGGAAATTTCTAGGCAACCATCTCCCTCAGCGGTCCCACGTGACTCCCCCACACTCCTTTTATGGTCTCCCTAAAAGGTTTCACTTATTTAGGTGTGGGGATCACCCCTACTATTGACAAAATTATTCCCAATAACTACAATTCCTTAACAGATAAAGTTACCCAACTTATAAAATAGATGGAAAAACCTACCCATCTCTATGATTGGGCAAATAAATGTCTTGAAAATCTTTATCTTACCTAAATATTTGTACCTGTTTCAATCTATCCCACTTGCTCCCCCACCTTCACTCCATCTTAAAAAGGTTTTATCAAACTTTATATGAAAACAACAAGTGCCCCAGGCTCAGACTTTCCCTATTGTATTTACCATATGATAGAGGTGGTCTACAACTTCCTAATCTTGAAAGGTATTATTGGGCAGCTCAAATCAGAGCAGCAATGTTTTATTTTGAGAGAAGTCTCCCCCCAGCCTGGATCTTAATAGAATCACATTTAGTTAACATTCCATTAAACCTGTATATATACTCTGCAAGCAAGCAAGCAGAAACTAATCAAACAGACTAAAAAACCCTTTCCCAAAAACTCTAATGGTTTGGCACAACGCCCTTGCATATCTGGGAGAAATCACTTTCTCAGTTCTCCTCAATCTTTGGTAATGATGACTTCTAACCTGGCAAAGTGGAATATGGGCTTCTAAGGGTATAGCCAAGATAGCTGACCTCTAGAATAATAACTTGGTTCTCATGTCATTTGAGGAGCTTAAATCAAAATATGGGATTCCTGCAAAACACTTCAGATATTTGCAACGAAGGAGCTTCTTCCTCTCCAAACAGAGCAATTGTATGAGACCTCCTCCCTGGAAGACTACACTGACTTTTTTTTTTAAACACTCGAGGGGCCAGATTTCATTGTTGTATAAGCTGTTTGTAAGTAAGTCTAAAGAGTCATCACAACGCTTACTACAAGCATGGAGAACGAACTTGCAGGAGAATTTAAAAGAAGAGAAATGGTCAAATGCATGTCTCTTTGCTCAGACTCAGTCCATCAATACAAACTCAAAACTACTTCAGTATAAATGGCTAACTAGGTTATATACAACCCCAGCTAAATTACATCGATTTAATCCTAATATACCCGATACTTGCTTCAAATGTAAAGACCATAAAGGTATCTTATTTCATTGTATGTGGGAATGTCCACAGATACGTTTCATTTTGGAGGAGAGTGTGTGTTGGACCTGGCTAGCCAAATCATTGGTGACGAAATTCCTCTTGATCCTAAATTATGTATACTAAATCTCTACCCAGAGGGCTTCATTACTACCCAAAAAGTAAAAAGTCTTTACTGAATATTTGTTTTTTAGAAGCCAAATGTTGTATTGCTTGTTCATGGAAGTCAGACACACCTTGTGTCAGAGCACAATGGTTGAGGGGAATGACCTTTTATTTTGCTTTAGAGAAGATAAGCTACACAAGAAAGAACAAACTTAACAAGTTTTTGAAAATATGAAACATTTTTTGTAATTTTCTTGAGAATAAACAATTCGATTGTAGATGGTTGGATGGATGACAAATAGGACTGAGTTGTCTATTTTTTGTCTTTTATTTTATTTAAGTACAGATAATGTAATCCTTAAGACTGAAAACTTTGTTTTTTATTATGTGCCCAAGTGTGCTGTCTTATATTGTTCGTTTGTTAAATGATAAATGTTTAAAAAAAAAAACCTAATGCAGGACCCACCCTTCACTATGCATCACTATTAATCAAGCCTTTAAACATCAATCCCCAAAATCAGAGAGTGGGTGAGACGAGGATTAACCACTACCTTTATTCTATGCTTTTACCCCTGAAATAGAATGTGGACGGACACTAATGAGTAGTTGCGAACATCCCTGTGCATACACACAAAACCTTCACCACTTGTGCTCTCCTCAATGTCTCACCTTGCACCAGGCTTTGGTGGATTGCAACTGGAATCCACCACCGCATGATACGCATCCCCTTGAATGCTTACCGGTATACGATACATGCCGACCTGATCAGGGGCAGTCTCTGGTGCATCAGGGATCTAGACCACCACTCCCAACTCCATCATGGAGCATTTATTTTGGAGATGCCCCAGCTCCTTGCAGCGCCAGCATACTGGCCCAGCCTTCCCCTGTGCACTGGTGTTATGGGCATCACTCATCTGAGACGGAGAAGACAGACATGGAAGGGGAAGATGGGAGGCCACCATGGGTGCAATGGGCCATCTGGGGGGGTGCCAGCCCACACTTCTGTGGTGGGGGAACAGGGTGGGAAAGGGAAGGGGGGGAGGAGAGAGACTGAGAAGAAACGACCCATCTGCCTGCCATTGGAACTGTCGCCAGATGATCCTCTGCCAACTTGATGGCTTGTTCCAGCGATGCTGGGCGATGATACTGGACCCACACCACCATTCCTTCTAGAAGTCACGCGATGAACTGTTCCAGTGTTTCCAGGTCAACAATTTCCTCGGCGTTGTGGTTGTCTGTTCTCAGCCACTGCTGGCAGGTGTCCCGGAGCTGTTGGCCGAATGCAAACATCTGGCTGGCCTCCTCCAGTGTCAGCATCTGGAAGAACTGACCATGTTTCGAGGAGCAGTCGACACGCTGCAGGATGGTTCGCTTCAAATCGGCATACATGAGCTGGCTGTTGACAGGGAGCTGTTATGCGGTGAGCTGTGCCTTGCCAGTCAATAGCAGGAGTAGGCACACAGTGCACTGCTCGACTGGCCACCTCCATGCTTCAGTTGCTTGCTCAAAAAGTGCCAGGAAGGCTTCCAGATCATTGTGCAGACCCATCTTCATAAGGGTGATCAAGTCAAGTTTATTTGTATAGCGCTTTTAACAATAAACATTGTCGCAAAGCAGCTTTACAGAATTTGAATGACCTTAAAATATGAGCTAATTTTATCCCCAATCTATCCCCAACGAGCACGCCTGTGGCAACAGTGGCAAGGAAAAACTCCCTCAGATGACACGAGGAAGAAACCTTGAGAGGAACCAGACTCAAAAGGGAACCCATCCCCATCCGGGCAACAACAAACATGACTATAACATTAACAGTCCTAACATAAAGTCAGCTTCGTTGATGCTATAAACCCCCCACCAACGGAAGCCCGAGCACAAAACTGTTCACGACAACTGCAGTCCCAAAGTCAGCAAGTCAACTACAGTCCCCAACCACAACAGCACCACTGCAAGAGTCCAGAGCGTCCTCCAGGCGTGACCCCTGGGGCCGCCCTCCATAGAAGCAATGCGATGAGACTCCAACCAGAAACAGGGCACCAGGATGGATCAGGCAGGTTCGAGGAGCAGAAGAGGTCAGCATCTCGATCCCAGGACTGACATGTAACTCAAAGATTTCTGTTGTTTTTTTTTTATCTTAATGATTGTTTGTCATAATAAAACAACAATTTACACCTTTAAAGTGATAGGCATGTTGTGCAAATCAAATGGAACTAACCCCCCCAACATCCATTTTAATTCCAGTTTGTAATGCAACAAAACAGGACAAACACAAAGTGGGATGAATACTTTTGAAAGACATTGTACAAACAATTGTATAGTAATGTTAATGTGTGTCCCAACACTTCTGTGTGCAAGCTTAGTAGTTCTGATTTTTGAACTGTTCTATAAGGCAATGTATCAGAAAAAGAAAAGCCCATCAAGAAAATATCTAAAAAAAATACTACTATTCACCAACTATTTCTATTATAACAGTGTAATGTTATGCAGAGAACAAGCTGAGTGAAACTGTGATTTAAAACAGAAATACAGTCATGCAAAAAGGAAAATGCTGGGTGTGGTCTTGAAATTAATACCAGTATAAAACTCTATAATCTAATTTTAGTATCTAAAACTTAAATGCTAAAACTTACCACCTTTCTTTTTCCTCAAAGTGGCTGGAGAAAGAGTGGAAATCATACTGCACAGGTCAATAGAGGAAAGATGCAGGAAATCTCACACACAAACACATTCACACACTGTAATATTCTCATCCTTAATGCTCCTGAACTGACCTGACAAAGTTACTATAGCCTATACGTACTGTAATAATAGCCAACGATATCCTCTGGAGTGATTTAGTGGAACATCACTGTGCGCACAATTATTAGGCAAGCTGTAATCCTGAGGATTAATTTTATTTGTTGAAGAAATACAGTAGTTTCAGTCAATCCAAATTGTTAATAAACCTAAAACCCGAATGTTTAACAAAGGAAAAGGGAGTTTAGGCTTTCTCAGGGGAATATATACTGTAAGTGTGCACAATTATTAGGCAACATTTAGTATGCAGAATTATTGTGCAATGAAATGAAAAGCTAAAATTTTCCCATCTCACTTTTTATTTTAATTTTTAAAGTGAAACAAACAACTCAGAATTAACAAAGAAACACTTTTGGCATTTCAAAAATATTCAGTGACCGATATACTGTAGCCACCCTTCTTTTCAACTAGGCTTAACCGTTGCGCTGTGCAACGGCAAGTGTATCCCCCGTACGCCCCGTGATTTTGAAGGTAAACGGACAAAACCCCACCCGGACAAAACATTTTTGCACAAAAATGCCCATCAGAGTCAAGAATTTCAAGATATTGTCACCGTTTTTTGATAGGCGTTCAGCCCTAACCCAAATAACCATGTTGTGGAAGTTTGAAAGAAATCAAATAAGAATTGCAAGTTTTATAGCGTTTACAAGCAGGTGTCTGTGGACGCGGCGGCAGCGGACGCGCAACCGACGCAAATCTATAATGTCCCCCTACGTCGTATGGGGGGGACAATACAAGTTCATTAAAAAAAAAAATCAGTCACAATAGACCAATAAATAAAAAAGCCAAATTCATATAAATGTGTACAATCGTGTACACACACACACGCGTGTATACTTGACTGCACATATATCAGTTATATAAACATATGAACAAACTCCCCTGTGCGTGCAACATACAGTTACACGCACAAGGGAGATCCCAGACTGAGCATGATTACAGATGCTCACAGGTTTGTTTGTCTAAGATTCAATCTGTAAGTTGTACTTTAAAAGTTCCAAAAGACGGACACACACTGATATTGATGGGTAGCTTATTCCATTCCAAACATCCCTGAACTGATAACATGTTTTGGGCAAATGTTGTGCATCTAAATTGTACCTCACAGTCCCCTCTTATGACAGCTCTGGTCCCTATGCTCCTATTTGGTTTTTCTTTTTTTAATGAACTCTTCCAGGGGAGGTGGGTACAATCCATGTAGGAGTTTATAGATCACACGCATTTAAAAAAGCTTAAAATTGTCAAAACTAAAAAAAGTTTTATTTTTCCAAGATGTTGCAATAATGGTATGAATATTCATTTTAAGTTAAATAATAGTGTATATAAAAATTAATAATTAAATTCATATTGCCAATTTGAGAAGCAGTAGTTGTTGAGACAAGATCATACAATGCAGGTACGCCTTGGCGGCACCGGTTGTTAAGAAAGGTCTAACTCGTTTAAAATTCTGCAGATTACACTTGATGGTATTTGAGACCTTCTTGATGTGAGTTTTAAATGTTAGGGTTGGGTCTAATGTCACCCCGAGCTACTTAAACTGTTTTACTAGTTCAAACTACTCACTCCCTAAAAACACATTGGATCTGACTGCTTCTATTGACTTCTTGGAAAAAAAAAACATACGCACAGTCTTTTTGGTGTTCATGAGCAAACATGATTCAAGTAGCCAGTCTTGAATCCTAGTCAACACAGATGTCAGGACTAATGCAGCCTCTTTGGGGGTTTTACCGTGACGTACAATAACCACATCATCTGCATACATCTGGGAATAAAAAGTATGACACATCTGGAAGATCGTTTATGTACAGTGAGAACAGTAGTGGTCCTAAAATAGAATCCTGTGGTATTCCAACTGGGCAGTTACAGTAGGCAGATTTAACACCAACAACATTCACATACTGTTTCTTATCTTGCAGATATGATTTAAACCACTGCAAAGCTGCAGGTGAGAAGTTAAAATGACTTAGTTTGGACAGAAGAATTCGGTGACTAACGGTGTCAAATGCCTTTTTAAGATCTAGGAAGACAGCAGCAACACTAACTCCCATACTCAATAAAAAAAAAAAAGTTTGCGGACTAAGTGGTGAGTACGAAACCCAAACTGAATAGGATGCAGGCGGGTGTGGCCTTTGTCACTTTGTGTGGCCAGCACTAGTAATTACCAGTCATACATGCCGCCTAGTGGCCAGCGCTTGTAATTACCAGCCATACACACCGCCTTGTGGCCAGCGCTAGCCAGTAAAGAAATAAAGCAAAAGAGACTGGCTATGATGTAAGAAAATTCTACAACCCAGAAACAGATGGGAGCTCCGCTTTTAGGCAGTGCCTAAATCTATATATTATGCTTTTCTGGTCACAGGATCAGAATCTTGAAGGATGCCATGTGTGAGACACCATGCACTTCTCAGCAGCAACACTGCAATGAGCTTGCCGGCACAAAAAGTAGTTGCTTGACTGAAAAAAAGTTCATGTGATCCCATCTTTCAAAGTTTAAGAGATGTTTTTAATACTAGTTAATAGTGTGTACGTCAACAGGCTACAAGAAAAGATCTGTGGATGGCCATCTGCCATGTAAGAACTGCATCATTCTGTGAAAGCAGGACATTCTTGGTGAAGTTTAATGATAAAACTGGCTTACTCGACAAGCCATGTATTATGGTTATGTTTTGGCCAGAGAGCCTTTAAATACATTCTTTATATGATGGAAAAAGCAAATTTAACTTCCTGGAAATGTTTCAGTAGACGCATCTTCAGTTTCTCTTATTCCACTGGCCTCCATTTTGTCCAGTCAGCATATAATTTTTAACCAAGTGAGGTCTTGAAGAGATTTCTGGGGAGACTGATGCCCTTTCATTGAGCTTGTATTGAAACTTATCTATAAAGCCAGAGAGGAAGAGATCTATACTGTAAGCAATACTGCTCCTTCAGTCACCTCTTCTGTTCCATAAGTCAGCAGCAAAATTATTAGGTCAGCTTTATCATCTTTGAAGAGGAAAACAGCTGACCATAGGTTTCCTGTCACTGCGCTGTGCAGATGGGAAAAGGAAGAGGGATACTGTGTAATGGATAGGAGTACCTCTAGAGAGGCACCACAAATGCACCTGGCAAGATCCATTTTACACAGCATCTAATGCTTAACCTGTGATTTACTGGTCAACCATGTGGTGTACAAACAGGCCATAACTGAGCAATATAGACACGCACACAAAAAAATGGTTTTCAAGAAATGGAAGATGCTTATGGAAAACATTGAGTTCAAGAAATTGGTTCCAGCAGTAAAGCCTGAGAAGAAAAAGAATAATGGGTGGTAGGATTTCTCCATTCTTCCAAGTCTGAGATTTTATGGCCCTGCTGGGGATCATAATCAGGAATTAATTAATAGTCTTGGAAAGAAGCGAGGGGAGAGTGGGCGCTCCTGGAGGAATCAAATACAAATCAAAGACCAAACCAGAGAGGCCTGGATATGGTCCAGCATGAGGGTGGGGTAAAAATTTTTGTGGAATTATATCATTCATGGACCAAGACGAGACTAATCTGTGAATCAGAAGTTTGTTCATCTGCACGGGTGCATGCTCAGTCAGGCACGTGAAACCTTTCCTCTGCCTTACAGAAAAGGTAAGCAGCTGCTTTAGACAGATCAAAGCAGTTACTTAAATGCCTTAGCCATTCTTCAAAAAGTGATTAGTGAGTTCTCCTCTCTCATCTGAAATCTTGGAATCAATGGACATATCCAGTTCTAAGGAATACCGTAGAGTGAGGTGAAGTCTGAAGGTATAATTGGAGTGAAAGCCTCTGATCCTGCTTGGTCGGATTCATGCAAGGCCTCTGTGGCCCTCATATGGTTCAAAGCGTTTGGGAAAGCACTAAGAGCAAGGAGGCCTAGAATGTACATCGACCTAGCAGATATCAAAACACATGTAAATTGTTACCATGCACTACGGCTTGAGCCATGCTGAACTTTGCGTGATGAATTATGGGAACCTGCTTCATCTACAAACATTTATGTTCATAACTTGACAGCAGGCGGCACGGTGGTGTAGTAGTTAGCGTTGCCTCCTCACAGCACGAAGGTCCTGGGTTCAAGCCCTGGGGCCGGCAAGGGCCTTTCTGTGTGGAGTTTGCATGTTCTCCCCGTGTCCGCGTGGGTTTCCTCCGGGTGCTCCGG
>JAODJS010000022.1:10246488-10258674 GCA_027576325.1 Sciades assimilis | reverse complement strand
ACAGGGTCGCAGGCAAGCTGGAGCCTATCCCAGCTGACTATGGGCGAGAGGCGGGGTACACCCTGGATAAGTCGCCACCTCATCGCAGGGCTGACACATAGACACAGACAACCATTCACACTCACATTCACGCCTACAGTCAATTTAGAGTCACCAATTAGCTTAACCTGCATGTCTTTGGACTGTTGGGGACACTGGAGCACCCGGAGGAAACCCACACAGACATGCAAACTCTACACAGAAAGGCCCCCATCGGCCACTGGGCTCAAACCCAGAACCTTCTTGCTGTGAGACGACGGTGCTAACCACTACACCACCGTGCCACCAGCAATAATAAATCGATGATGCTAAATGGGACAGTGAACATGCTGCATGATAACAATGTCTAGAAGGGCCAGCAAATCAATGGGCCATTGGATAACATCAAAAAGCAATTTTTTTTTTTAATATTTGCTCGCTCAAAAGATGTAATTAGTATTTTGATGGAATTTAAAATGCATGGAGTTGTGAATGCCCCTATGGACAAGCTGTCTCTGATATACATGCTGTATCGATCTATTGTCTATATTGTTTATCCGGCAGGGTCGTAGAGGAAGCTGGAGCCAATCCCAGCTGACTCCGGTTGAGAGCTGGGGAACACCCTGGGCAGGTTACTAATCTGTCACAGGGCTAAGATAATAAGTCATTGTAAATTAAGAGCCAGCTTGGAGCTTTACTGTACTGTACCATCATTCTTCATAGTACCAAAAGTCCAAGAGAAAGACAAAAAATACTTGCTTGTGTTAATGTCCCAGTGCTGTTAGCATGACTGAGGGATAAAGACAGACTGCTTTGTGAGCACCAGTGTCAAAACTTGTCAAACACCCACACAGGCTTTGCTACTCGGCCCAAATACAGCACTGACATCATATTCATCTAACATATGGGTCATGGCTTAGAACAGGACTGTCGAATACAATCATCTGTTGACATGCTGAGGCTCGAGGATGAATTTCATTCCTTTGGATTGGGGACATTCCAGGACATTCATAGGACATCTCACAATTATACAGTAGTTGCTTTACTATTATATATGTTGTAGGTCAAAATGAAAATGATTTCAAACTAGGTAAATTACATTTTATATAGGTTTGAGTATCTTCTTCTTCTTCTTCGGGAATCCCTCGACTTCGAGTAAGATTGTCATCATATTCACTTGTGCACCCGAAGGTGACTAACAAGTCCAATTCTTGAGGCGCACGGTTTTCCACAGGTAGGGCAGACATGGGAGAAAGTCTGCGGTTGGCAGGCATCTCGTTCCTTATGACGTTGGCGTTGTTGATCCAGGTTACAGCGGCGCTCGTGCTCAAAGTGCTCCACACCCGTACTGATTGCATTTCTCCATCCATCCCTGTCGCATGCTAGGTCTTCCCAAGTCGACAGGCTGATGCTACATGACTTTAGACTTGCTTTCATGTTATCCTTGAAGCGCTTTCTTTGTCCTCCTTGCAATCTGGTACCTGATTTCCAACCAAATCAACCATCCAACCAACCAAAAACTCAGGACTCATTTTCAATGTGGAGAAATGGGATATGTTTTTCCATCTGTTATGATAAATCATAAGCATTTCTAGAGAAAAGTAATCTTTACACTCCATTTACCATTTTTTAATAAATACAAGCCCCTATCCAGCAGTTCCAAGCAGCCAATCATATACTGTATTTGTGAATAATAACTGATTTATTTATGTCTGGATGTATATGGTGTCTTTAATGATAAAGCCATATACAATGCATATTGTCCAATGGCATACTGCCTTTTATTAAAAACTAGTATACAGCATGGTGGGCTTTTTCATCTAGACACTCCGAGCATATTTGGAATGAGATCTCATATGGCATTACTATATTCCGATACTTACTTGAGCAGTGGGAGAAACCAAACAGCCTCTATGATTGAGACCAGACTACTTCGCAAGTTGTTTCCTTGCCTTTCATTTTCCTGATTAAAGTTTGACTCGAGCTCCACACCGCTAAACCTTTTTCCCTCTCATGGCTAACCAAAAGTGATAGAAGACAGTCTTGGTGCAGAGAAGAGTGTCTGATGATGTGCTAAAACTTCTGCACAGAGCTTTAAAAAGAGTTTTACAGACAGGAAGGAAGCACATAACAATGGAAGTAAAAGTGCAAAGCCAAATTAAACACTTGTCTGGTGCTAGTGGGCTTTGCTATGGATACTTTCCTTCACACGTCCCAGTGGCCTGTAGGCCAGATATACACATGAAGAATGCTTTTGATGAGCCAGGATGGAGCAAAAACCCAGTGGGGGAATGGCCAGCTTGACTCTACATCACACTTTGCAATATGTCAGAGGGTTTAACAGATGTTGTAAAAGCAGCAGTTGAAAATGAATCCAATGCTTTCTGGCTGCATGTTCTTTAATGGGGGTACTTTAGTCATTATCATTATGAACAAAGTTCGCTCTCAGCTGAAGTCATGGCTGAGTACACTGACTCAAACCTAGGCACTTGAATGATGTCAGCTTCTTTGAAAGTGAACGGAGTTCATTGCTTCTAGGATATTCAGCTAATAGCGTCTTTAGCTGAGAACACCATGATGCAAATAGGCAACCCTGATGAAATACATACTTTTTGGATTTAAAGGTGTTTTTGTTTAAAGTCTTCATAAAAGTACCTTGGCATTCCATTTAAGTATGTGTCAAATGCTTTTTTGCCAATATTACATCGCAATATTACAGTGCAACAGCCAGACTGTTCACCGACATATAAAGAAGATGTGGGATTACTTAAAAGTCATACGATGAAAGCTTTTGAAATGCATGTTGCCATCTAAAGATGGAAAGAAAGGTTCATTATCTTTTTCCACATTGCACCATTTGTTTCTTGCTAGCCATGATGAACCAGGGGGTCTTTTAAGGCCAGTACACACACAGCTACACATACACAAACAATTTCCTTTCTATCAAGGTTAAGGGCTATGGTTTGAATTTTCGTTTGCACTTTGACGAACACATGGAGGTTACCGAGGACGTTCCATTGCTGAAGTTTATTAAGAGCATGCTGCAGGTACCAGTGGTGGAAAAAAAGGACTAAGAAATTCTACTCATGTGACTGTGCAGATAGTGTGCCAAAATTTTACTCAATTAAAAGTAGAAGGACGCAGCCAAAAATGTCACTCAAGTGAAAGTTAAAAAAGTTGCAACTTTTAAATGTACTACAGTTTTAAAAAGTAAAAAAAATAAATAAATAAATGTGATTTTTCATGTAAAATTTACTTTTACTTTTTTACTTACTTAAATTTAAATTGATTCGTTTGGTGGTGGTGTAGCTCCGGACCCAGTTTTGGGCGTCGGTTCCCTCCAGGCATTGGTTTGCCGTGAGTGAAGCCTGTGCTCCTAGCTGTGGACTGCAGTGAGCTCCTTGCTTATTTAACATCATGGTGGTCCAGCGCTCTGTGCTTTAATGCTTGGCGCAATGTTCCGAGCAATGTTGCTCGGTGGCGTCATGGAAGCTGTGCAGGCCGGTTTGGGACACACCCATGCTCTGCATGACAGTGCACCTGTGCTCGCTTCTGGATCCATGGCGTGGTGTTCGAGCGATGTCACAGCAGCTGTGCTGGAGAAGTGGACTTGTTTTCGTGCGCCTTTTGGTGGGACTGTAGTTACTACACCTCGGGAGTTACACCCTGACCTTGATTTGGTGGACTTTTTCTTTTCTCTTTCTGGTTGAGAGTATGTCGTGCGCGTCTGGCTGACACTTCTCACCGAAACTTTTTTTCCCCCCCCCTCCTTTTCTATTTTTATTTTATTTACTTTTTTTCTGTGTAGTTTTTTTTTTTCTATAATTACAACACATCCTTGGGTATTATGAAAGGCACTATATAAATGTAACTTATTATCATTTATTATCATCAGCTTTAGAGTCTACTTTTCAGTTTGAACAGACCTAATAAAATCTGAATAACTTTTAAATCTCTGAGAGTAACTGACTTTTCAAGAGGTGTGCTCCTAATTTCTAACTTGAAGTACTCATTTAGCATGTATCAACAAAATGTGTCTGATAAGGCTGTACTGACCTTGGCCATGTAGTATGCAAGTGTGACCTATTGTGAGCTCTTGGATGATTTTGCCTAAATTCATGGGCACAACTAACTGTGTGGCAAGTGGGAGTCCCAAAGCGATCATAGGTAAAGAGCTTTGGGACCCGCCTTTCTCTCTGTCGCCTTTGATACACCTCTTCCACAACATCTTCATCACTATGGTCTGTTACTGAAGACTCTTCACCAGCTAATTCATCACCTGAACATTGTTCATCAGTCAACACCTCCTCCAATGGCTCAGCCACATTTTCATCTGGAAGTACAGGCTCAGCAGCTTCTACCTCTAATTCATCTTCTGTATTTCCACCATTAGTATTGCATGTTTCTACAGAAAGTTGTGTGACAGGTGAATAATGAAAACAGAGGTCATCCTCATCATCCGATTCATCTGATGGCACTGTTTCAATACTACTCTTTCTTTGTGTCTTTTTTATTTCCTTCACTTTCTCTTTGTCATTTGTTGACATGTCCATCTGCAAGTAGTCACATGGCAACAACAGGTTGTGATATAGGACCCTTGAGCTTCCCATTCCCTGCTCTAGATGCACTTCATAGATGGGAAAGTTGTCCTTTATCTGTCTGACAACAGTGTGGATGGCTTCTTCTCAGTGATTCCGTAACTTGCCTGTCCCCCCTCTCGGTGTCAACTTCCAAACAAGCACACGATCACCAGAATTCAATACTGTGCTCCTCAACTTCTTGTCATAGTCCGTCTTACTCTGTTTCCCTGCTTTCTTTACACCCTCCCTTGCAATTTCATATGCTTCTGTCATCTGTTCTTTCCATCTCTGTATATACTCCTGATGACTAGCAGTGCCTGTGTTCTCAGTCAGTTCAAACAGTATGTCAACGGGCAACCTTGGGTTCCACCCATACAGAAGGTAGAAAGGAGAAAAGCATGTGACATCACATTTTGTGCAATTATATGCAAATGTCAATTTATTCAATGATTCCTTCTAGTTTCTCTTTTCCTTATTGGTCAGTGTCTTTAACATCTGAAGCAGTGTTCTATTAAATCGTTCAACCTGACCATTCCCCTGTGGGTGGTAAGGACTTGTTTGTGAGCTTGTGACACCACAGGTTTTCTTTAATTGGGCTATAAGCCTGTTATCAAACTCACCCCCCTGGTCATGGTGTATTTGCTTGGGAAATCCAAATCGAAGGGCATAGTTGTTGAACAAGCGATCTGCTACTGTTTTGGCCAACTTTGACTTAGTGGCATAAATTTGAACAAAGCATGTGAAATGGTCAGTTATCACCAATATTTATTCATAGCCCCCTTGACATTTATCCAAATGTAAGAAATCGATAGAGACAAGCTCAAATGGGTGAGTTGTAATGATAATTGTAAACGGAGCTCTTGTCTCCTTGGTAGGCTTTTTTTGCTTCAAGCAGGTACATGTTCTGGTAACATAATGTTCAATCTCACTGTGCATTTGCGGCCAAAAGAAACAATCTCTAATTAGTGATAATGTATGATCAACTCTCTGGTGGTCCATATTGTTATGTAGTTCCTCCATCACACGTGTCTTGTGTTTGACTGGTAAAACCAGTTGGTTCCTAGTTGCTGTCTTTCTCTTGAGGACACCATTTTCATCAATATGCAGCCTCCCCCATTCACGAATGAGAATTTTACTTTGTGTACTGAGAGACATGGCTGGGTAACCTAACAGTTTGATATTAGTCATTTTGCATCTCATCACAGGTCCAGTATGCAGGTCATCTAGCTGGCTCTGTCTATTGTAATTTCTGTGACTAGGAGAGAATTATATTCACTATTGTCTGCTGGCTGTTGAACAGAGGCAACTATGGTCGAGGGTGGTATAGGCTCTTGCAATCCCACAGCCTGTATCAAAGCAGTGACACAGTCAAAGGACAATTCCTCTGTACACTATTCCATCATTTCCTCAATATTAAGGGACATTCTGGAAAGACTGTCTGCGTCTATGTTCTCTTTGCCTGGTCTGTATCTAATTGTAAAATTGTAATCGGCGAGTTCAACTTCCCACCTACACCCGGTTGCATTGAGTTTTGCACTGGACATTACGTATGTAAGGGGGTTATTATCACTAAATACAATAAATGAGGGGACATAGTACAAATAGTCATGAAATATCTTGGTGACTGACCACTTCAGGGTGAGAAACTCTGGTTTTCCAGAATGTAGATGATAGTTTTTTTCAGACTTGGTCAATGTACGTGACCCGTAAGCAATCACACAAAGTTTCCCCTCTTGCTTCTGGTACAGTACTTCACCAAGTCCTTGTCTAGATGCATCAGTATGAAGAATAAAAGGTTGTGAGAAATCTGGAAATCCAAGTATGGGTGGCTCCACTAGACACTCAATCAATTTATCTAAAACCTCCTGATTCTTATCTTCCCACACTATGGGCTGATTGGAGGGTATTCCTTTGTGCTTATTGTTGTTCTGCTTTGTCTGTTGATTCTTCCCATTTCCATTCTTTGGCTCTGCCCCCTTCAACAGATTGTAAAGTGGTCCTGCAATTCCAGAGAAATTCTTGATATATTGCTGATAATAGCTGAGAAGTCCCAGGATGCCTCACAGTTGCCCAACAGCAGTCGGCCTTTTATCTTTCAGGGCCCTTACAGCAATTGTATCAGTTGGGTCCATCTTACTTCCTTCAGTTGACACGATCCTTCCCAGGTAACAGACCTCTCATTTGAAGACCTCACATGTACTGGGCTTGAGCTTGATCCTGTGTTGTCTTAACTGCTGTAGCACTTTTCTAAGATGCTCAACATGGTCCTCAAATGATTTACTGTATACTACGGTGTCATCAAGATATGGCGCACATATCTCATCATGTAAGCCCTCTAAGCATGCCTCCATACAGCTTTGGAAAGCTGTGGGGCCATTCATCAACCCAAATGGTATTCTGGTCCATTCATATAGACCTCACAGTGTCACAAACACAGTTAAAGGTCTACTCTCTTTTGCCATGAAGCCTTGGTGGTAGGCCTTACCTTGGTCTAATAATGAGAACCACGAGTTACCACCTACACTATCTAGTATGTCTTGGACTCTTGGAATGGGCTGCCGGTCTAGATGAGTCTTCTTATTTAGCTCCCTGTAGTCTGTGCAAAGGCATAGGCTGCCATCTTTTTTCACACACACACCACAGGTGATACATAAGAAGATGTTGATTTCTCTATCCATCCCTGAGCAATGAGGTCATGCAAATAGTCTTTCATTTCCTTATGCAGTGGTTTGGATACTGACAGGTAAGACCGCACAACAGGAGCCGTATCTTTTAGGGATATAGTCATCCTTAAACTTTCAATATATCCTATGCCATCATCTGACTGGGAGAATGAGGCACATTCTTCTCTTAGCATCTTTTGAACAATTTCCCTCTTAGACTCATCCAGATGGGTTAAGTTTACTGCTGGGTCCCATTTCTCCTCAATAGTCTGATCACCCTCTGACTGAACATGGCATACAGACACAGGGACAGGATTACATAGCTGTTCTAAAGAGGGGACTGGTTACACAGATTGTACCCCATGGGCCATGTCAATAATGGTTTTACCTGGCAATACTATGTCCTGGTTTGAAGGATTCTGTACATTCACAGTGATGTAAGGAGAAGCACCCCTTTTTAGCTGCACTACTGTCTCCTTGAATTGTAGCCCTTCCGGCCACTGGGGGTCAACATCAGGTTTGAACACCAAGGTGGTGTCTTCCCCCAATGGACTTGTTGACAATCTACGCGTCACTTGGAGGGATGTGAGCTTCGGGATAATAACGTTTTCTCTCGTAGTCTTCACTGTGTACTCATGAGACTGCTCCATTTTCATAAGGTCTATGAAAGCTTGAATTTGTGATGTCTCAAGTTCAGGGAGAGCTGATTTAGCAATCTCTCACAGTTGTTCACTTCCTGTGTCAGCTGACAATTGACTTTCACTGCTCTTTGCAGTGTGCTCGATAGCATTATAGCCAATTATAGGGTGGGACAGGTGTCTCCCTTTCATCACCAGGATGGGAATGATAAGGTTGTTAACATCCTTTTTCTCGACCTACAGTCCGAACACAACTTCAACCCAACCAAGAAAGGTATACTGCCTCCATTGGCAGCTACTATTTGGAGAGTGTCAGGGGCATCGATAAGCTCTGAGACAGATCTCAATTTTACATTTGGGAGTGCTTCATTTTTCCAACTTTTGTCAATAATGCAAACTTGGCAGCCTGTATCCCATAGCATCTTAGTTCTAATGCCGTTCAAGTAACAATCAGCAAAGCACTGTTTCCCCACTAAGGCTGCAACACTTATACATTTATTTTCCTTGGTCTTCCCCTGTTTCGAATGCTTGCATTTTTTCTTATGAACAGCCCAATGACTGATCTGACAGATCTTAGAACAGTAAAAAGCACACTAACATGGAGTGTAGACCCTCAATTAATTCCCCTCTCCCCTCAAATCACACTGCATACACTTCTGATGGGACATTAGCGTGCTACAGGTTACTCCCTGTCCCGTGGGGGTAACCCTCTCTCGTTTAATGGGGTGCCTGTTGGATTTACTCCTCTCGCCCTGCAGCCTGCAAAGTAGTGTTCACTGCTGCCACATGCATAACAATTTGTGCAAATGTCATTAGCACCCCTCTGTTGACAACTAGAACATCTCATGTGCCCTCTATTTGAGGGAAGGGGATAGCGCTGGGGTGCATAACCCTGCTGGAATTGTGCAGTTCCACCCCATCCTCGGCCACTGTCTCACCAGAAACTGGTGGGCATGTAGTCAAACTGGCCCACAGCTGGACTTTTAAGGGCATCAGGTGTCAACAAGTTTTGTATTGAGGTCATTGGTGGATGTTGAATTGATTCTCAAATCCCACTGTCCCACCAGAAACCATTGGACATATAGTCAAACTGGCAGACAGCAGAACTGTTCTGTGTGCCTGGTGTAGACAAGTTTTGTGTTGAGGTCATTGGTGGACGCTGAATTGATTCCCGAATCTGACACACTTCAGTACTCAGGTTCTTCAATAACGCAATATCTGCTCTAATTTCTTTCAGTTCGTCCAGCAGATTAGGCTTAGTTTTGTTTTCTGGTGTCTTTCCTTTCTTTTCAGGTGCCTCAGGAGGATCTGTGCATTGAGCTGAGTGAACCCCCACAGTGTGCTGTGGAGCCCCATCTTTCTTTTTATTTTGTCTTTCTGCCTCAATCCTACAGGCAATGTTCAATTTCTCTAAGAGCACTTCATCATTTACCCCACTTGCTGAAGATAAGGTTTGAGATAATTTCTTATGTTGTAATTTTGCAGCCCAGTCAAAACTGAATGCAAGAACATGTTCTGCACAAGCACAGGGTCATACCTCAGACTAGACTCTGCCTCTTGAGAGGCGAAAAGAATCTTCTGCCTTAGATCAAGAGTACGGAAAAGAAAGTTCTGTGATGTCTCTTTGCTGTTTTGGGCCTCTGACGTAAGTTGCTTGTACAGTTCGGTTGCACCCTTTTCTTGGTAGTGAGATCGAAGAATTATCCTTAACACTGGGAGAGTTAAATCTGTCTTCCCCTCCAAGTAGCTACGCAACTTCATGCCTGGAGCAATGGCCTTAATGACAGCATGAACTATCTCATACTCAGGGACCTTTGTGTTCAATCCAGTTTCAATTTGGTGAGCTAAACTTGAAAATGTAAGTTTATCCTTTTGTCCTGGCTCTCCAATCTGTCCTGATATCTTGAATTCCCTATGCCATGGGCTAACACCTAATAATGGTGCAGGGTCTTGAGTGGGGACGTGATGCTGCATTGTGTTCTGATTATGGGTCTGTGTTTGCTCCCTACCACCAGGCTTCTGAGATTGTAATAAAGACTGCTGTAAAGCTAACTGTAGGGCCTCAATCTGTTTATCAAGTCTTTCCTGTTCTGAGACCTGGCCTAATGCACTGTCGGCCTGTACTGGGCTAGCAGCTAATGCCTCTGTACCTGGTGTGGTTGAAGCCTCACGGGGCATCTGAACTTCAGCTAATTTATACTTTAAGACTAAGAAAGAGGGACATGCCCTTATCTTCCAGTTCCTCTATTTCATCTTTATCAATGTGTTGTATAATTTGTGGAATCAAAAATGAACGACCATTACCCACAATATTCTCTTGGGGGATTCCCAGGAACTCACATACAACCATAAGGTGTTCACTATAAAGTGTGTAAAGCAACTCAACAACTTCAAGTCTTAAGTCCTCTAATGCATCCATGCTTGCTGGGATCAGGCGATCAGTGTCACAGTGAAGCAGAACATGTACTTGTCTGGATAGGACTTGCACCTAACCTCAGATGGCTCACTGTCCTCCCTGCTCCTGTAACTAAACTGTTATGCTCCACTGGTCTCCCTGGGGTGATGGTTAGTCTGAATGCAGGATGGGGTACTGCCTTGTGGAGTAAGACCTCATGCATTCACCCTTGCTGGGGCCTCCAAAATGTTACACTCCTGAGGAGTGGAGAAATAGTGTTATAGTAATGTTATAGAAGAATCACAGAACACCATGCTGCTTTCATCAGGTCAGTAGCTGTATTAATGTATAAATGCCAATACATGGAGAATGAAGCAGAAGCATGGATACTAAATAAAGGATTCACAATATATTTTCTCTCCCCTTTTTTTTCAGTCCATTACTGAGCCATCGTCTTTTCTGTATGCTACAACAGGATGAGTTGACATTATGTGAAGAAAGTCCATTCACTGTCAAAAGTCCTTTTGTCAACTCCTGGCCATACTCATTAACCATACAGTTAGCCTACTATCTCCACTTGCAGACGACCTGACCAGCTAGAACATTACAAAAGCACTAATATTAACAGTACTGACATAAAGCTACCTAACTTAGCCTATACCAACTTCATACCCAGTTTACTGCATTGACCACGCATCATATTTGACATTCAAACAGTACATCTCATATAAATTTTTCTGATCATTGTGTTATCTTATGCACTGCTCACATGCCTCGACCGTATCCTACTCAGAAGATTTTACAACATCGAAACTTACATCACATTAACATGGATTCATGGAGTGATGATGTTAAGAAGTCCACTCTTAATACCACCAATAGCACATCTGCTGATGCTAACATTTTAGTAGAGCAGTACAACAGTGTGTTGCGCCAACTTATGGATAAACATGCCCCTGTTTGCTCTCATTCTGTCACCCTGCATCCACACATACCCTGGTTTAATGATATTATCAAGTCCTTAAAGAGACTGAGACGCCAGGCTGAACGCAGGTACATCGCTTCTGGACTTGTAGTTCATCTGGAAATGTACAGAGAACATTGTCGCATATACACTGATGCTTTGAATTCCACCAAGCGTGATCATTACAAAGCTAAGATCTCTGGGTCTGACCAACCCCAGTTGTTTCATCTTATCAGTGATCTCTTTAAGGTTAAGACAGTCCCAGTGCTTTCATCACACGATTGCCCTGTGGCGTTGGCTGAAGATTTCAACAATTTCTTTAATGACAAGATCCGACTTCTCAAAGATCAGATGTGCTCCTTGCCCCTGGTGTCCATGGACCTGACAGTTGGGCATAGTGAGTCTTCTTGCAAAAGTGTATTCTCGGAGTTCTCTCAGGTGTCTGCAAGTTATATATGTGAGGTTATCTAGAAGCTGAAGTCCACATCTTGTGTATTAGACTCCATTCAGACTGATTTTCTGAAACTATCCATCGATGACCTAGTCCCATTTATTACTGCCATTGTTAATGCTTCACTGAACTCTGGGTTTTTTCCATTGCCACTTAAGAAAGGTATCATCCGCCCATCCATTAAGAAACAACTCTTAGATCGTGAGGTGAAATCAAGTTACTGTCCCATCACGAATGTTGCGGTTATCTCAAAAATACTTTAATGTGTAGCTGCTACGCAGTCACTAAATTACCTCATTACAAATGGTTTACTTGCAAAGTTCCAGTCTGCTTATCAGCACTTTCATAGCACCGAAACTGTGCTACTCTGTGTTTTCAACGACATTCTGGTTGCCATTGACAGTCGGCAGGAGGTGGTACTTGTTCTACTAGACCTATCTTCTGCTTTTGATACCATCGATCGCACTGCTCTTCTTA
>JAODJS010000022.1:10199269-10209467 GCA_027576325.1 Sciades assimilis | reverse complement strand
TGTGATGTATGCTTGTCAAACTCTTCAAATAAGATATTAGCAAGCAAGCATATAAGGAGCCAAAGTTAGCGTTACATACAGCTGGGTGTGCTAACCGACAGATTGTACGTAGCTAGTCGTAGCTAGTAGCTAGTACGTAGCTAGTCAGTCGACTGCATGTGCAAGTGAATTATTTATTTGTCACAAAGTATTTGCCAATTAACATATTTGCAGTGGAACACCTTATATTATTTAATTATTAATTTAAGGTTAGACGGCCTTTCAGATTTTTCAAGTGTAGGTCATAAAAAGAAATTTTCCCGACACCCAAGTATTTTTGTTTAGTGGACCGAAAGCTACTGAATTTGAATCACAGACTTCAAATTTTATTCGTTTTTTTTCCCCCTAATAGAACAGTTTATGCATTTAGGGCTACATGGCCCTAAATTCTCTGCTATTTTTTCCTGCTTCACCATGACCCAATACAAGATACTACGTCATGCATCACAGTGTGCTTTCCCTGTTCGCTCAAGGCATTGTGAGATACGAATTTGAAATAGGAGAGAAAAATGGAGAACATGAGTGTGGGAATGAAATGTGAAAGACAGGGTGCGAGAAGAAAAGACATTATGTTATTGTGGCAGCGGGGGCGTGGTCAAGCATCGGTCTGTGACAGGAGGGCGGAGTCAGGGAAGGTAAGTAGCAGATTCACTACATCTGATGTGAGTTAACGTGTGTTTGTGTCTTCCCAGTGACTGCGCCCTTTATAAGGACAGAGAGAGCAGCAGAGCAGATGTCTCTCCTGATCTCCCGCAACCAGACGCTGGATGTGTGTGTGTTGATTAGACGACTGAAAAGTGTCTGCAATAAAGAGTTTTTTTGGAAACTCAGTTAGTCCTGCCGTCTCTCTGTGTTCCACTCTCCCTCCGTTGCTACAGTGGGGCTGAAACCCGGGATCGGAACACAGAAAAGTCGCTCCATGGAGTCCTTCCCGTTCACGGAGCTGATCCACGCCCTCGCCGCCACCTAGCAGCGCCAGCACCAGGCGCTAGTCGACCTCCGGAAGGAGCAGGAGAACCGCTTCGAGGCCCTGGTGTTGGCCCAGCAGGAGGACCGACAGGCGTTCCGGCATCTCCTCGCGTCACCTCCACGGGCCCTCTCCCTCTCGCTCTCACATCAGGTGTAGCGAATCTGCCACTTACCTTCCCTGACTCCGCCCTCCTGTCACAGACCGATGCTTGACCACGCCCCCGCTGCCACACCGAGCTACTGTGTCAGCTTACGTTTGAGCAGCTAAAAGAGGTGTGTATCCAAGCTAAACCTCCAGAAACCTCCAGACAAAGCAAAGAGGCACACATTGATCCGAGCAGTAAATGAGTCTGTGGATGATGTATTAGAAAGTGAGGAAGAAGACGTAGCAGAGACGTTTTTTCGAGAGTTACTAGCTACAGCTAAGCGATTGAGACAAAATGCGCCAAAGGGGGATGAAAAGAATGGAGCTGGTGAAGACGAGTTGCAGTGCCTACAAAAACAGTATGCTGAAATGTAGATGAGCTTCCAGGAGTCGACCTGAATGCTCGAGGAAGAAATGAGTCAACTAAGAGAGAAAATTGATAGGCCACCCAGCTCACCCACAGAACCTCACTCTCCATTCCCACGAGCTCCTGAAGTGGTCATCAGACATGAGTTTCGAATAAATGGCCAGATAGGTGAGCTGGGACAGAAGGATAAGTTATCCTACATCAATCTCTTGCATCAAATTGACACTGGAAAACGTAAGGGCCATAGTGATGCAGAAATTGTTGAAGCTGTAGTGAAAGCTGCTACTCCAAGACTTAGTTTAAGGGATATGTTGGAAAGTAAAAACAATTTGACACTGGTACATTTAAAGACAAGTCTTAAGGCTCACTTTAAAGAAAACAATACAACAGATATGTTCCACAGACTTGTTAACATAACTCAAGATACAAAAGAATCTCCTCAGAACTTTCTATTTTGTGCAACTGAACTCAAAGAAAGACTGATGGCAGCTGCTTATGATGCTAGCTCAGATGTACAGTATATCCCCGACCTCATTCAGAAGAAATTCGTATGGTCACTTAGCACAGGGCTATTGAGCGATAATATTAAATTGCAACTGAAATTTTATCTGGATGATCAAGGCGTGACTAATGAGACTATGATAGAGAAAATGAATGATGCTGCCGCTGTTGACTTGGAGAGACAGCAGAAATTGAGAAGTATTCCAGTCAAACCAGTTAGAATAAATGAGATGCAAACAGAGATATCTAGTGACCAGTTGCAAGCAGACACGAATCAGAAACCTGGACTGAGTGCCTCAGCCAAGGCCAATATCAAAAGTCAAATGGTAACAGCTGTGAAAAGCCAAATGGAAACCGAGTTGAGGGATGCAGTAAAGCAACTGAGAGAAGAGGTGGCTGAGCTGAGGAAGAATGTCCAGCAGTTACCCACAAGCACCTAATCAGTTCCAACCCAAACGGGCATGCAGAGGATGTCAGGAGAGGGGTGATGAGGAGCAATGTGACCACTGCTTCAAATGTGGCCTCACTGGACATCTCTCAAGAGGCTGTAGAGCTCAGAGGAACTCAAAAGGTCAAAGTAGTACAGTGAACATCACTGGCCAAACCATAGGAGGCACGTCTGCTATTCACAAACCACTGAATGAGTCATGAGACACCCAGGTTATCCTCAGGGAAAGCATTGACCAGTTAGAAGAGAGACTGCTGGCAGAAGGAGTGAAACCAGGTGGGAGTCTTGCGGGGTCCTGTGTATGTCAACTGCATCTCCCCCCACCATTACTCTCAGCTGTTACGTCTCATTGGGGAAAAGTGTGCATGATGAATTGCTATCTCAACCATGTAAAGACTCAGGCCTTATGGGACACTGGATTGCAAGTGTGCTTCATCAGTGAAGCATGGAGGAAGAAATATATTCCAAATATGAGAGTTCGGAGCACTGAAGAGCTGCTTGGCCCTGGCGCTTTGGTGGGAAAAGCCATCAACCAGACAGACATCCCTTTCCAAGGATGGGTGGAAGTAACATTCCAGCTAGAGCCATCACAAACCCCACAGTTCATGCTTCAGGTACCCATGCTGGTAACAGATGAGAAGGGGGCAGCAGAAGAGCCTATCATTGGCTACAATGTTATTAAACAGCTGTTAAAGAGTGGGGTGGACGATCCACAGGAAGCAGCAACACAGGCTGTTAGCACAGCTTTCTCTTTTGACTGTAAGAAGACTGAAATGTTTGTAAGAATGATTAAAGACAGTGATCCTGAAATGTAGCAATGGTGTGGTGAGAATGGGAAGGCAGAAGGAGGTGATTCCGGCTGGCCAGGTGAGAAGCGTGAAGTGCTCGGTGAGGACAGGGCGTCTGCTATCCAGCCAAGAAGCACTTTTCATGCCTGATGAACATGCCCCCTGGCCAGATGATCTGAGTATGACCGAGAGCATGATAACTCTGAGTAAAGGGGCATATTCTCGCTTAACACTGCCTGTCACCAATGACACCAGCCATGACATCACACTAAGCCCATGTACAGTGCTAGGGCAGGTCCAGCGAGTCAAGGCTGTTTATCCAGCAGAAGCCAAGCCAGTCATTGGCTTCTCCAGTGGCACCCACAGAGGTCAACAGAGAGAAATGTGAACCTGCTGAAAGGGCGTTGGATGACAAGGACAGGTATGATCCACCTATAGCATTGACTCACCTTCCCCTTCCTCAGCAACAAAAAGTGAAACAGATGTTGAGGGAAGAGTGCCAAGCATTCAGCAGAAATGATGAGGATGTAGGGTGCATCCCTTCCCTGCAACTGAAAATCAGACTTACAGACCCAACACCGGTAAGACATACTTATGTATCTGTGCCAAAGCCACTACACAGAGATGTAAAACAGTATTTAGAAGACTTACTAAATAGGGGCTGGATTAAGAAATCAAGATCACACTACTCATCTCCCATTGTCTGTGTGCGGAAAAAAAGATGGGAGCCTTTGTCTGTGTTGTGATTACAGAGAGCTCAACAAGAAGTCCCTGCCTGATCGCTATCCTATCTCACGCATTCAAGACATGCTTGACAGCTTACATGGTAGTGCCTGGTTTTCAGTGTTAGATCAAGGCAAGGCCTACCATCAAGGCTTTATGGAATAGAGTAGCAGACCCCTCACTGCCTTTATAATGCCCTGGGGACTATACAAGTGGGTACAAATCCCATTTGGCCTATCTGCCACTCCCGCCGAAGTCCAGTGGAGTATGGAGGAATGTCTGGTTGGCCTTTGGGATGAAATCTGTCAGCCTTATTTGGATGACAATCCCATACACAGCCAAACCTTCGAAACTCACCTGAGAGATGTGAGAAAAGTGCTTCAACATTATCAGCAACATGGGGTGAAATTGACTGCCAAGAAGTGTGAACTCTTCAAAAATAAGATCAGGTTTCTGGGAAAATTTTTAACAAAAGAAGGCTACACGATGGATCCGGCAGAGGTAGCCCCAGTCCAAGATATGAAGTAATGGAAACCAGCTACCGTGGGTGAGTTGAGAAAATTACTGGGGTTCATCTCATACTACAGAGCATATATCCCAAATTTCTCTCACATTGCCAAAACTCTTTATGCCCTGTTGTGCTATTAAGGGTCGAACAATGACGCCTTGAAAGATAACAAGAAGCAGAAAGCTGTGGCAAGAAAGAAAAAACAAAGCCAGGTGCTCTCACATCAGCATATCATATGGACAGATGAGCATAGGGCAGTACTTTGTCAGCTGACTGACCACCTCTCTAGTCCTCCTGTCCTGAGCTACCCAAACTTTGAAGAGCCATTCTTTCTGCATTGTGATGCTTCTCAAGAGGGACTTGGGGCAGTGCTTTATCAAAGACAGGGAGGAAAGTTAAGGGTCATTGCTTATGGGTCTCGCATTCTCTCTGCTCCAAAGAAGAATTACCATCTACACTCTGGTAAGCTAGAGTTTTTAGCAATGAAATGGGCCATATGTGAACAGTTTAAGAACTATTTGTATTATGCTACATCCTTCATAGTCTATACAGATAATAACCCCCTCACATATGCGCTAACCACTGCTAAACTGAATGCAACAATGTTGAGATGGATAGCTCAACTGGCACATTTCAAATTTACAATTAAGTATAGGCCAGGGAAGTCAAATTATGATGGGTTACCAAGGATGCCCCTTGACATAGAGAAGTACATGCTCACCTGTTCCCAACAGATACAGCCTGATATCTTGTCCAGTTGCTCGAAAGGGTTGTCCATCCACCAGAAGGAGGGAGAGCCACTGCTGTGTCCACTGACCATTGCAACAGCAATCACAGAGCTGAGCAGTGAACCACAGATTGACACAGTCAGGCAGATCTCCCCTGAAGACCTGAGGGCTGCTCAAGAGGAAGATCCACTGTTGCAGCAGGTGAAGCAGCGTGTTATCCAACAACAGTGGCCAAGGATCAAGGATGTACACAATGAGTTGTTTGTTTTTGCTAGGGAGAAAGCCAAACTGTTGTGTGATGGTGATGGTGTTCTCCGGCGGCAGATATCTACCCGAACACAACTAGTGGTGCCACCAAAGTTTCGTCCACTGATCCTGAATCAGATGCATGAAGAAATGGGACACTTGGGTGTTGAACGGACACTCCATCTAGTCCGTGAGCGCTTTTTCTGGCCTCACATGCAGAGAGACAGAGCACCACATCAGCAAGGTGTGCCACTGTGTGAAGCGGAAAAGACCTCAAAAAGCAGTAAGAGCACCACTTACTAGCATTGTGACAACATATCCCTTTGAGCTGGTCTCAATTGACTTCCTCCATTTAGAGAAGTGTAAAGGAGGATAAACATTCTTGTGGTCATGGACCATTTTACGCACTTCGCGCAGGCATATGCATGCAGGAATAACAGTGCTCGAACAGCTGCTGAAAAGATCTTTGGAGACTTTGTCCTCAAATTTGGCTTTCCCACTAAATTACACCATGATCAGGGTAGGGAATTTGAAAACATATTGTTTGCTGCACTCCAAAAGTACTGTGGAATCCAAGGCTCACACACAACCCCTTATCACCCCCAGGGGACTGGTCAAGTGGAACGCTTTAACCATGCCTTACTGGCCATGCTGCATAACCTGGATAAGGATGCCAAAGCAGACTGGAAAAGTGCTCTTGACAAAGTAGTGAATGCATACAATGTCACACAAAATGACTCTACTGGATATGCGCCGTATTACCTGCTCTTTGGTCGTACCCCCAGATTGCCCATTGGTAGCATGTTTGTCATTTCAAACAGGGATGGGAGTGTATCTCATGAAGACTATGCAAAGAAATGGAAACTGAGGACGGAAAAGGCATACCAATTAGCTACCAAAACATCACAGGCCAGTGGGAAAAGAGGAAAAGACTACTATGACAAGAAGATCCAGGGAGCGGAGCTACATCCTGGCAACAGAGTCCTGATCCGAAATCTCACAGAAGGAGGTGGGCTAGGGAAACTCAGATTGTTCTTGGAAGAGAAAGTTCATGTAGTAGTAAAGAGGAAACATCCAGAAAGTCCAATTTATGAAGTACAACCAGAAGATGGTCAGGGTCGCACTAGAGTGCTTCATCGGAATCTGTTGCTTCCCTGTGACTTCCTGCCTGTTGAGACATGTACACTTGGAAAGAAAAGAGGTGAGAGAGGACACAAAAATAAAAAAAATACCATATACCACACATGGCACAGAACCAGAGCTTTCATCCGATTGTGAAAAGGATGACTGGAGAGGCATCTGTGGTTGGCCCCAGGAAGATTCCCCAGCACAACACAGGGGCAACTTGAGAGCTGAGGCAATGGAGTTTCAGCTGCATCTGTCGACAGAAGCACCAGCACCTGAGCAAGACAAGGGGATGTCAGGGCAAATCCTGTGGCCATTGGGTACTGAGGGACAGCAAGAAGTCCTGATGACAACTGACTTAGAAGATGAAGAGAATATGACAGCTGATCCTGAGGAAGAGGTGTCCCCACCCTCCTCCCCACCTGCAAGGTAGTATCCTTCCAGAATTAGACATGAACCCAGGACATTTACATACGATACGTTAGGACAACCTACATTTAGTTAAAGTTAGTTTAAAAAAAAAACTTAGAATCTGAACAAGTAATGTTATGTTCATGCACTCCAGTTTCAGGGTGAGTGTAGGTATTTGTAAGTTCATGTTGATGTAAAGGTATGCATTAAGAATTGTTTAAAGAAAAGAGCATTAAAGTACACCATACTTAGTTGGCAGAGGCCCTCAAAAAGTCAGTTCACTTAGAATCTCACTGAGGGATTATGGAAGAAGTAATGTTTGTTGTAAGAGAATGTGGTAAGACACGAGTACAAAGACTGTGAAAAGACTCTTACATAAAGAAATGTGATGAGATGTTGTGTATCTGGTGTGCAAGAGAAGTGTGAGATTCTGGATGATGTGCTACAGGTCAAAGGTCATGCCCATCCCAGATAAGACAGTCTACCTGTGGACCCTGTGGAGGAAATGGATGGGGGTCATAGTGCACAATGACTTCCACTGTTTGACACATGATATAGAACATGAGATATATGTTATGTGAAATCTGTTATCTTAGATATCTTAGATGTCTTAGATATGGGACTCAAACCTGCAAGTGATCAAGCTGTTGAAAACAGAAGAAATTGAGATGGAAAATGTCAGGACGACATTTAGTTTAGCAGGGGAGAGTGTAGTGTACCCCCCATTTTTCTATTTTTCTGCCTTTTTGTTGCCCTTTCAGAAGTTTGTGGCCTTTGGTTGGCTTATTTGCATGGTTGTTGCATTAGTTGACCTGTAGATGGGAGTATAAGACCAGATATAATATTCAGGCTTTGATTAAACAATGAGAGTCGCACAGGATTGACATCATCACTGTGAAAAAAAGCCAAGAGAGAAGAGAAAAAAAGAAAAACAGTGAATGCAGCAGTTGCGTGTAATGGAGCTGTGAATGTGAAATAAAACAAAACCTTTCATTAGCTCACAGTTGAAGACTCTCCTTTCTTCAAGTCTGCAACACATGCACCCATGGTAACAAAGAAGATTTGTGGCCATGACTGCCCCTGGCTCACTACAGAAATAAGTAATCTCATGAGAGCAAGAGACATGTTTCTGAAAAGAGCAAGGAGATCAGGTTCAGAAGAGGATTGGAAGGAGTACAGACATCATCACAAACTTGTTACTACAAAGATAAAAGCCTCTAAAGCAAGCTACAATCGACAATTAATTGACACCAACATCAACGACCCACGCAATTTTTGGAATACCATCAAGACAATACACCCAACCAGCAACAAGACAAGCAGATCTCCACCCGATGCAATGTCAGTCAGTGGAACAGTCACCACTGATAAAACTGTAATTGTAAATGGGTTATGTGTTTTTTTTTTCTCAGCCATCATTGATCAGATCCCACATCTCATCCTGCCAGGCAAAAAATCCGATTCCCTCGAGACCTTGACCAGGAAGGAGTTCCGCTTCCAACCAGTCAGCTCTGCCTTCATTTACCAACAGCTCAGGACATGCAAGCCTAATAAGGCACCTGGTCTTGACAACATTCCTCCTCAAATGCTCAGAGATGGTACAGCGGAAATTGCTGTCTAACTGGCTAGGCTTATCAACACCTCCCTATGAACATCAAGGGTTCCAGAGGAATGGAGGGTAGCAAAAGTGATACCATTATTCAAGACTGGCAACCACAAAGACATGGACAACTATCACCCCATTTCTCTACTCTCGATTGTCTCCAAAGTCCTGGAAAAGGCTGTGCACTTTCAACTGATGAGTTACTTGGAGGTCAACAATCTGCTAAGTAATAATCAGCATGGATTTCGAAAGCGACATTCCACACAAGCCGCAGTCACTCATCTAACAGAAACCATCAGAGCAAATACTGACAAGGGATACTTGACGGGTGCCGTATTTATCGATCTCAGAAAGGCATTTGATTCGGTACCACATGGCCTAAGAGACAACAGGTTGTATATTTTAATGGGATAACATCTGCCCCCAAAAATGTCACAAGTGGAGTTACGCAAGGCAGCATCTTAGGCCCTCTCCTCTTCATCTTATATGTTAATGACCTACAGTGTGTCCTTGAAAGATCTTCCATTCTCATGTATGCTGACGATAATGTCATCTTCACATCTGGACCAACATCAAACTGTATCACTTAACGCAGATTTTAACAACATACTCTACTGGCTTGACCGAAATGAGACGATAATTCATCCGAAAAAGAGTGAGTGCTTACTATTTGAGACACACCAAAAATTGGCATGCTCTTCTAATCTGAACATCGCAATTGGAGACCAAGTACTTAATCAAGTGACATCATATAAGTACCTTGGGGTGCATCTTGATGCTGCACTCACATACGAAGAGCACATTAACAATCTAGCTAGGAAGGTTTCGCAGTGTCTTGGCACCCTCAGAAGAACCAGACCAATTTTGACAACAGAGGCAGCC
Organism: Sciades assimilis; assembly: GCA_027576325.1. Taxonomy (NCBI): domain Eukaryota; kingdom Metazoa; phylum Chordata; class Actinopteri; order Siluriformes; family Ariidae; genus Sciades; species Sciades assimilis. The sequence goes on along the minus strand of JAODJS010000022.1, from coordinate 10,199,984 downwards.
AAAACCATTTACAGGGCATTCATTCTGCCGGTCTTAGACTACTGTGATATCTGCTGGAGCAGAGCTAGCTCAACACTCCTGGAAAAACTTGAGAGACTGCAGACAAGAGCAGCCAAGATTGTACTGAAAGAGCAGCACAGCAAAGACATCAATCTGGAACGACTGGGCTGGAAAGACCTGCGAACCTGACAAAAACGGAATATGTGCGTCTTTGTTCATAGATGCCTGTACGGCCCGCCCCCTCATGATCTCCCCATGACTTTCTGCTGGACCTCCTCAAAGTACAACACTAGACAAAAAGGGATAAACCTTGAACTTCCACAAGTGAAAACAGAATTCTTCAGAAAATCAATCAAGTATATGGGACCGAAAACATTTAATACCCTGCCTGTAGAAGCAAAGTTAGAAAGAGCAGGCTTCAAAAGGAGAATCAAGAACATTCTATAGTTTACCAAATCTTTTAGAGTAAAAATTTTGATTGTTATTTATTTTTTTGCTGTTATTCTTATTTGTTGTAATTTGCTTTTTAATTTAGTAATCTGTTTTTCAACTGTAATAATTTAATGCAGGACCCCCAGTGATAGCAGACACTGTCTGAAGGGGTTTATCCTGTTGAAATATTGATTATTATTATTATTATTATTATTAGGTGGCACGGTGCTGTAGTGGTTAGCGCTGTCGCCTCACAGCACAAAGGTCCTGGGTTCGAGCCCCG
>JAODJS010000022.1:9579430-9590853 GCA_027576325.1 Sciades assimilis | reverse complement strand
TAGAGGAGTCAAGGGGATCTGCCAATATCCCTTTGTTAGATCCAGTGTTGAATAAAAGCGAGCAGCGCCTAACTGATCAAGCAACTCTTCAATGCAAGGTATTTGGTATGTGTCAAATTTAGACACCACGTTGACTTTTTTTATAGTCCACACAGAACCAGACCGCCTTGGGCACCAGGACCACTGGGCTGCTCCAGTCACTGTGGGACTCCTCCATTTATGCCCATTTTGAGTATGGCCTTGAGTTCATCCCGAACCACCTTTTTCTTGTGTTCAGGCAAGCTGTAAGGGTGGCTACGCACCACCACCCCTGGGGGCATTTCTGTGTGGTGTTCTATGAGGGTACGACTGGGAAGGGGCGAGAACACGTCAGAAAATTCCTTTTGCAACTTGACTACCTCTGTGAGTTGCTCCGGTGAGAGGTGGTCTCCACAAGGGACCAGAGTGGTTCAAGATGTTGTCCTTTTTAGCTCTGGACCCAGCTCCGCCTTCTCCGGGACTATTGATGCCAACGCCACGGGCGTTTTAAAAGGTTGAAATGGTAAATTTGCAATGCTCTGCCCCCTATCCGTTCGCTTCACCTCATAGTCGACGTCCCCAACTTGCCATGTGACCTCGAAGGGCCTTTGCCACTTGACGATTAATTTAGAACTTGACGTTGGCAATAATATGAGCACTTTGTCTCCCGGTGTGAACTCTCTAAGGTGCATGCCCCTGTCATACAGCCGGCTTTGATGTTCTTGTGCCTGCTGCAAATTCTCCTGGGTTGGGTGCGTGAGGATGTGGAGTTTTGTGCGCAAGTCAAGAACATACTGAATTTTGTTTTTGCGAGGCGAAGGTCCCTCCTCCCAATTTTCTCGTAGCATATTCAGAATCCCATGCAGCTTACTCCCATATAATAATTCAAATGGAGAAAACCCTGTGGAGGCTTGTGGGACCTCTCGTACTGCAAATAACAGGGGCTCGAACCACTTATTCCAGTTACGTGCATCTTCACTTACAAATTTCCGGATTATGTTTTTAAGTGTTTGGTTAAAGCGCTCCACTAAGCCATCCCTTTGTGGTTGATAGACACTGGTGTGGATAAACTTGATCCCCAGTAACTCATACAGTTCATGCAGTGTGCGTGATATAAATGTAGTGCCTTGGTCTGTCAGGATTTCTTTCGGAATCCCGACCCGGGAGATAATATGGAAGTGTGCTTCCGCAATACTGCGTGCTGAGATATTGCGGAGAGGCACTGCTTCTGGATATCGCATTGCATAGTCCACCAGAACTAAAATAAAGTGATCTACCCGTGCTGACCGATCTGTTGGTTATATTGGCCCGACGAGATCCATCCCAATTCGCTCAAACAGGGTCTCGATTAAAGGGAGAGGGCGCAAAGGTGCTTTTGGAGTGGCCATGGGATTTACTAATTGGCATTCACAGCACGCCACACACCACCGACGGACATCCCAGTGAATCTCTGGCCAATAGAACCGGGCCATTATTTGGGCCAGTGTTTTGTCCTGCCCCAAGTGTCCAGCCATGGGATTAAAGTGAGCCGCATGGAATACAAATTCCCTATGGCTCTTTAGGATCAATAATTGAGTTATCTGTTCTCTAGTTTGAGTGTCCTGCGTCACTCGGTATTACCTATCCTTAATAATAGTGAAATAAGGGAAGGCCAGTGTCACGTTTGCCTGGAGAGTTTGACCATTGATTACTCTCAGTTGGTCAAACGCATGCCACAGAGTCTTGTCTCGCGACTGCTTTAACGGGAAATCCCCAAGAGTGGGAGGAGGGGCAGGGTACTCCTCACTCCTTGTATCGCTCTGGCACTGTGCTGACGTAGACGGCTCTGTGACAACTTCCCCAGTCAATGCCACACTAGCTTCCGGGGATTCCAGGGATCCGGATCACAGCTCCCACCTCCCTTGCAGAGCTCCCACCTCCTTTGTGGAGCTCCGACTCTGGAGATGCTCCGACTCCCCGCCGCGCCAGCACACCGGCCCAGGCTTTCCCTCTGCACTGGTGTTATGGGAGTCACTCACCTGAGGAGGAGACAACACAGAGACGGAAGAGGAAGATGGGAGGACATCACGGGTGTGACAGGCCGGGGGGGGGCCGGGCCACCTCCGCTGTTGGGGAATGGGGTGGGGAGAGGAAAGAGACTGAGGGAGAAGAGAGAGAGAAGTGAGGAGAGACGCCTCGTCTGCCTGCCGTCGGAGGCGCCTCCAGATGGTCTTCCGCCAGCTCGATGGCTCATTCCAGCGACACTGGACGAAGACACTGGACCCATTCTGCCGTTCTTTCTGGAAATTGAGAGATGAACTGTTCCAGTGCCACCAGATTGATGATCTCATCGCCGTTGCAATCTTCTGCCCTAAGCCACCGCCAGCAGGCGTCCCGGAGTTGCTGGCTGAATGCAAACGGCCGACCTCCTCCAATGCCAGTGACCGTAAGCCGACCCGCTGCAGGATGGCTTTCTTCAGGTCAGCATACACCAGTCAGCTGTCAGCAGAGAGCTGCTGTGCTGCGACCTGCACCTCGCCAGTCAGGAGTGGGAGGAGGTGCGGCGAGCTTTGCTCCAGCGGCCACTCTCACGCCTCCTTGTTCGAAGAGGGCGAAGAACGCTTTCGGATCATTCTGGGGGCCCATCTTCGTGAGGGTGCTGGCTGCGGTGATGGTTAACACCCCTGCTGACATGAGCAGATGCCGGAACGCCTGGCGATCTTCCTGCTGGGCCAGCATCAAGGCTTTGTAGCATTGCTCTTGTTCCTTTCGGAGGGCGATCAGCGCTTGATGATGGTTCTGCTGAGTGGTAGCGAGGGCAAGGATGAGTTCTTCGAATGGGGAGGACTCCATGGGGTGGTTCCCTTCTGTGTGTCCCGGGTTTTGGCACCACTGTAGCAGTTCCTGATGTGGGTGGAGCACAGAAGCATGGCAGGCGAGAGTTGATGTTCACATACACACTTCTTTAATTCACTTATTTTAGCTTTTCAGCTTTAATCACTCACACTATCACACACACTACATGCACACATGCGTTGTGGTTGGGAGAGAGAGCCTCTTCTCTGCTCTCCCCCTCCTTTTATGCTCCATCCCTGCAACACACACACACACACACACACACACATTAATTGACAGCAGGTGTAATGACTTAGCCACTTACCTTCCCCAACCCCACCCTCCATTCACAATCTGCTGCTTGGCCACGCCCCCACTGCCACAAAGGGGTACTATTATATTAACCCCCCCCAACAGTTCATCAAAGACCTTCACACAAAGAAGAAATGGCTGCAAAGTGAGCAGAGAAGAAATAAATTTGAACCTTTTTGTTTTCCATGCTCACTTGCTTTGTAAAATGATACTGCCAAAGCAATTCTTAGACATTGTTGATCGAAATGTGTGTTCAGGGTTTCCGGAAGTGTGTAATTTTGGGAGTTGTTTACGATGGAATCAAGAAGATTTAGTACCAAAAGGACATTTGGGATATGAGAATGACAGTTCAGGCCTTGCTTTTGTTAAAATGCATTGTACGCGATCCCAAGAAAGCATTTTTCAAAGCAAAATGGCTGAGTTTTCCTGTAATTTTTATCTACATAAATGTGTTCGGGGCTGAGAATTCAGTGTAATTTTGGAGTTGTTATTAGAAGTAGAAAGCTGAAAATTCGCAAACAGTAAATAAATCGCATGAGAACTCCTGTGCATTTTTTTCGAAGAGAACTTTAGCTTGTATGAAGTTAAAACTTCGTGATTTATTTTATATATGAGTACAATTAAAATCAACATTATATAATGCATTTTGTTATTTTGCTTGAAATTTTTCATTCTTGAGTTCCATATTCTCCAATTTAGGTAGATAATTAGCATAATAGTCAAAGTGTAAAATTAATTCAAAAATTAATTGATGCATTTTTTAAAAATAGTGAGTAAAATTTCTTTTGGTGAGCGGCTTTCATGTTATGTGTTACATCGGAATTTAGCTCAAATTTCCAAAGACTAAACTCGCTAAAAAATTACATGGTGGTTGTTTTCCTATGACAACCAGTAGTTTTCTCTTGTAGTAACCTGTGTGAGCAGTACCGATTTTATTGCCTTCTTTGTTACATATTTTAACAGTATATACATGGTATACATCTTGTACCCCTGGATCCTGCAACTGATATTACTTTTTCACATAAGGCCAGGTAGGGTTGGGTAACCTTTTTTTTTCCATCAATAAATGAAATCATTTGAAAACTGCATTTTGTGTTCACTTGGGCTGTCTTTATCGAATATTAAAATTAGTTTGATGATATGAAACATTAAAGTGTGACAAATATACAAAAATAGAACAAACCAGGAAGGGGGCAAATACTTTTTCACAGCACTGTATTTTGGCTTCTTTTTTTTTTTACTTGACAAAAACCTGCCAGTTTTACAGGGGGTTAGTCTTTTTATATCCACTGTTTGGAATATGAGCTGAGGCATTCAGGACATCATGGAGTTACAGATGTGATGCTACACTGGAACTTAAGGATAGAATGAAGGATATGCCCAGTTGGTGTGGGTTTTTATTGTTCCTGCTTTATCTCATCTCATCTGTGGTCCTGCACAGCTGTATGTGGGTGATGACTCGGTTCTCTAGGATGTTAAATCCAGTCGGTGTGTTTTCTTGTTTGCTTTCTTGTGCCTTAGTACCATTGAGATCAATGGTGTAGATCAAGACACATTCATTCAATCAGTTAAGAGTCTTCTTAAAGTGGAAGGGGAGTGCCTGCCCGCTGTGAGCAGCTTGTACATGCTGAGGAATGGGATGAGAGGATTACAGATTTCTATACTGTGGAAAAATATGGTTTGATATATAAATTGCCTGAAGATAAAGGCGCAGAAGACAGATAAATTTCCAACCTAGTTTCTTCTGGAGATGAGTTGAGATTAGGCATGAGACTGAATTTTGCTGTCTTGTGTGTCTCATCTGCATGTCTTGCATCACTCAATCATGAACATTAAGTTTTAAAAGAAGATTAAAGATGATACAAATGCTCTTAATACTATGCGGTGCCTGTAAAACAAATTTCTTCATTAGTTCCTGTTCACTTATTGCCTCACTAAATCACTTATTTTTCTCCCTGTGGGCTAGAGGAGTCCCTGAGAATGATCTATAGAAGCGGTAATGTATTAGAACTATATCTGACTTATTGCCAGGACTATTGCCAAAGTTACAGAAAGTTAATCAACATCTTATGACCAATTAGATTCAAAAATTCATCAGTGCCATGGCATAAACTCACAATTCCACTGAACTGAATTTGAGATTGACTGCCTGTTTCATACCAGTACCATAAGTGACCCTTTTTATTACATTACAGGCATTTAGCAGACACTCTTCTCCAGAGTAACATACAACATATCCAGAGCAGTCTGGGGAGCAGTTGCAGATTAGGTGTCTTGCTCAAGGACACGTCAGACATTCCTGCTGGTCCAGGGAATCAAACCAACAACCTTCTGGTCCCAAAGCTGCTTCTCTAACCATTAGGCCATGGCTTTAGAGGATTCCTACAATTAGCTTCATATTTAAACGGATCTTGTTATGAAAATAAGCCAACTCTGCAGCCTTGAACGTAATTTCATTTTTATGGTAAACTCAATCTGCATAATGTGCTTAGTGATTCTGTATGTTTCTTGATGAAGACAGATGCCCAAATTTTAGATAGCTGAATGAAAGGAAATCCATCTTCCTGCCATCCTGACATAACCTGCCTGCTCTGAACACATTTTTCTGCATCATGTGTGTCCAGCTGAAAATGGGTGTCTTCTCAGTTTTCTGTTCTCAGTTTTCTGTTTCTGCCCTCACCTATTCTAGAAGTCCCATTTGTCCCAGGAAGACCACAAGTAAAAGTACTCCAAAGCCTGAAGGACGTTAGGCTTGTTTTTGAATTTTAGAAATTTTAGTGATCACATTTCTGTAAATAGGCAAATGGTTTTGGCTTGATGCTTCCGTCTATGACTCACCCATGGCACCAGGGAACCACATGGGGTGAGTTGGAGAGCTTAGTCTGAGGCTATAGAGTCTAGGATATAGGTGTGTTTGCAGAGAAACTTGTGCAGACAATAAAATGAGACAAATTTGAGACAGAAAATTCATAGTGGAGAAGAGAGAAACAGTAATACAGTGCCAAAAAAGTAACTTCTGATTATGTGCTGTCATTCTGGCTGATTAAAATATGCAAAGAATTAAAACAGTCTCAAAGGTTATCTTGCAATATGATTTTAGTTTCCCTTCTGTTGAACTGCTGGTTTCTACACACCCAGTTCAAACCACAATGCTGCTTCCCTCCCTCTGCCAAGAAAAAAACCCACAAAGCCTGATTTCCTTGTTTTCAGTCTCTCTCTTTTTTTTGTCATGAAGTCATTCTGTTTCCTTCTTTCTCCCATGAATGCTTTCTCAATTGAACGCTCTACAAAGCACTTCTCTCAGATCTTTTCTTGGACTACAAGCCCATTCACTTTCTTCCCTCATGTCCAAATCCTGTTTGGCAAGCCCACCTTTTTTGACCGAAACAACACAGTCTGTACAAAGTCCCCCTTTTCACACAGAACAGATTGGCCTTAACAACAGAAACTGGAAGAGATAGGAGGCTTCAGCAGAGAGAAAATTTGTCTCTGTGGGCTATGATGTGATTCCCAGACATTTCTGTCCAATATTAACTATCAAGGATGGCGAATTGATTATTTAATTCAAACTTGAATTGTTATCACACAGCGAAAACATGAGGTTTGTTACAGCATGCTTATAAAATTCTGTAAATTACCTCTCCAGGTTTAGAAATTGCTTTAGAGAGTCCTGCTGTCTGTGTACTTGGAAGTGGCTACACAGGAACAAGCAGGTGCTCTGCATCCTCTTATCCCTGCAGAGACTGTATGATCTCTTACTCATTCTGCACAGCTGATTGCCCACATCATATCGAGACAAACACGAAGAGAATAGTAGAGAGATTAAGTCAGCTCTCTCACATCATTGGTTCTAGCAGGTTTTTGCAATAGTGTTGAGCCATGCTGATGTACTTTCTTTCCAAGCTTGTCACCAGTTAGTCCCAATCAGTCCCAGAGGATTCTTGCCTCTCTCTGTGTGTGTTTGTGTGGCAGCACATTGTCTCAGAATTTCTTCCAGGACCCATGAATCACTGACACCACGGTAACAACACTTGTCCTATTACCTTGTCACTGTTTGACATCATCTGTGTCTGCTGCTGTTCGAAAGATGAAGGTTATTCATCTGGCATGGCACAGACAGGCAACAAATGCATACCTAATAAGAATAATTGGTATTTGGCATATTAATATAGCTAGGTATTAAAGTTCTCTATACCTTGCTTTAATTATTGCAATGAAAAGAAGCAGCTATGCTTTATTAAGCCCATGGCCTAATGAAAAGCAGCTTTGGGATCAACAGGTCACTGGTTTGATTCCCTGGACCAGCAGGAATGGCTGAAGTGCCCTTGAGCAAGGTACCGAACCCCCAACTGCTTCCCAGGCTGCTCTTTGTATGTTGTTCGTCGCTTTGGATAAGAGCGTCTGCTAAATGCCATTAACGTAATGTAATATGCCGTGGATTTTGGTTTGTTCTGATGCACAAGGCTTCCTTTGAGCGACAAGACACCTTTCTTTCAAGATCAGTGGGGACTGAATGCACATTCAAGTCACCCTGTTGATTTACATTATTCCCCTGCTCGATATTCTCCCTAATTTAGTCAAAGCCAGTTCAAACCCACCAAACAGGTCTCATCCCATCTCACGACAGCTACCAACCAAGGAAGACGAAGGCTACATTACATTATAGACACTTAGCAGACGCCTAAAGCCAGAGCGACGTACAACATACCTAGTGCAGCCTGGGGTTAGGTGCCTTTCTCAAGGGCACTTCAGACATTCCTTCTCATCCAGGGAATTAAACTGGTGACCTTTTTGTCCGAAAGCTGCTTCTCTAATCATTAGGCCATGGCTTCCCCTATTCCCTCGTCATTTGCTTCCTCTGAGGCATGTGACCCCGGCCGATCACATCTTTTCAAACTCCTGCTCATGCAGCGCTATGGGGTAGCGTAACACACTCTGACAAGAGTGCTCTCTGCCCACTTCTGTATGCGTGTGTTCACAGACACCCGTGATTGGCTAGCGTTGCTGTAATTGCCAGTGGAGAGAGATTATGCCACCCCTCCCTCCCTGAGAGAACAGGCCAGTTTTCTTCTCTTGAGCTCCCAGCCACTGATTGGTTGGGGAATCATTAGGATTTGAAATAGAAATCTACCGATAATAGGGCAAATGGTTTTTTCTGGATCTACATGATTTAAGAAAAAAAATCATGCAGGGATAATGAGCCGTTTTATATTGCTAGCATCCTCCCAGCCCCAAATAAGAAATCAAGAATAGAGTTTACAGTTTTATCTGCTGTCTAAGGGAGATTGGAGGCCTGGAGGAACTATGCCAGGACTCCTGACTGATCACCAGTGTTTTCAGAGCAGCTCAATTTTGGACCTCGTTTTCTCCTTGCTAAGTTAATTCTCAATTTTTCTCTGGTTAGAGTTGAGCAAGGAATGCAGGAAAGCAGAGGCAGCGCCTTGATTAAGCTGCAGTCTGAGTTAAGTTAGCAGTCGATAAACTGATCTAATTTCAGTGGAGCCAGTCGGTTGGTGTTTGAGTCACACGCTGTGCTGCAAATGACTTCATGTCGACTGAAACAGCAGGAAAGCATTGAGAAGAGATTTGTGGAGAGTTTGCCTTGACAGTTCTGCTTGTAGACCTCTTGAGAAATTGCAGGATGACCATAAAGAACAAGAAGTTCTGATGTTTTTTTTTTGGGAGGGGGGAATCAATTTCATGTTCTGTCAGACTTAGGCTGAGACTTGCGTCTCATGTCTGATGACCTTTTTCTGAAAACTTGGATGGCCAGTTAGGGAAATCCCACCTTTTTTTGTCAGCCCTACAAGGACCTTCATGACATTTTTCAGTTGTTTTTCTTCTTTCCACTGCTTTATGAAACTCTTAGGCTGTTTTATACATTGGCCTTTTGGTCATTGGTGTAGGTGTTTTTCTTTTTTGAATATTGATTCACCACCTCCGCATGTATCTCTTTAGGGCCTTAGTTGAAGTCACTGATGTTTTCCTTGAGGCTGCTCAGCAATGTCTTCCTTTAATCGGTGTAGTATGCTGTGCATCTGAATGTCTGGAGACCTTCTTTGATGCTGGGAGCAAAAGACTCCATTATCATCATCGTCTTTGCTTATTTCTCCTCGGTTATGATTCTGTCAACATTTAGTAGGATTAAAAGCTTGAGAAGCTGGGTTGAGAGAGAAATTTGCTCGAGCAATATTTAATAATGGCAGTAAAATTGGAGCTTTTTTGGTCAAGGTCTGGAAAACATGAGTGAAATAAGAAAGGCATTCGATTTTACAAATATGGTATACTGGCATGCTGAAAGGTGCCTAGTTATGGCTTATTTCACGAAGCATTTCTTTTTGGCTTTAATTCCAAGGAGATCTTCTAAACCATTCCCTACTTTTCCTTTCCTCCCTCCTCAGATGATGCAGTTTGCTTGGGATAATTACAAGCGCTATGCCTGGGGCTCCAATGAGCTGCGGCCCGTCTCCAAGCAAGGCCACTCCAGTAATCTGTTTGGTGAGTATATATGTGTGTACTGTTTCTCTCTTGTCATGAGCGCGATTCTTTTTCCTACAGTGGCTCGTAGTTGTGCCTCTCAGAGCAGCAGGCAGAGCTGCAAGTCTATATTTCATTGGTGTGTTTTTAGTTTTCATGTTCCAGAACAAACCTCAGCATTACCCTGGTGGAATTTCCAAATACTGACTGACCCTTTTTGTTTGCTGATTTTTGTATTGATTTGATTTGTCTCAAATGTTTCAAACTTTGGAAAGTTTGCTGCCCAAAGATGACCTCTGTGTTGACAGAGGAATAGTTCTCTGCACACTTCGGTAGGTTTCAGCAGAAAATGCTGCCTGGAGCATTTGTTTGATATTTGCAAGTTTTCTCAAGTGTGTCAATCTGGCTGCCATACAATTTATTTTGAATGTGTGCCATATAGCATTTCACACACTTTTGTTGGGCTGAACCTGTTAAAAAGTGTCTCCCTTAAAGAAAAGAAATTCACCCTGAATGACTTGCATATTAATCTTTATAATTAACATTGCATTTTCAGTCATGTTCAACATTAGTCTAATGCAATTCGGAGGTCTTTTTAGTTGAATTTCTTTCATGGAAGTGTTTCACTTTAGTTAATGGTTTCATACCAGAACACTTTTTTTTTTTTTTTAAAAACAAGACATCTGTAATGAACAAAGGGAAGAGGTAGATTTTTAAAGTGCAAAATAAATCCTTAATTGATTTCTACAGTATCAGTGATTTGTAGGAAGTACCGTACCAGTCAAAAGTTTGTACACCTCTACTCATTCATAGGTTTTTCTTTATTTTGACCATTTTCTACATTATAGAACAATACTGAAGACAAAGCTATGAAACAACATCTGGAACACATGGAACTAGAAAAGTACTCAGAGAGCACAGACCTCCACCAAGAATCCTTTTAAAAAATCCGGGATCCAGAAGGTGATCCGGATCACCTCCAAAATTTAATGGATTATTACTTGTGCCCAGTCACACCTCTGAAAAAAATTTCAGAGCAGTCTGTTCATAAAGTTTTCCGTAATGTTGCTAACAGACAAACCAACGCTACCGAAAATATAACCTCTTGGCAGAGGTAAAAAATCCATTGGCCTTATGAATAATTGCAAAACCACTAGGGATCAACAGGCAGGTTTTTCCAACAAACCGCAATCATTTCTATTCTTTAATTTTTTCTTTCAGCAGAAGCTTGTGTTTGGCCAATTAACAAGGTTGAACGTTTACTCATAAGTCCTGCTCACACTCACGTTCTTGAGTTCCTGAAAAGGTTCTGGCTGTATTGGGGGAAGCCATGGCCTAACAGTTGGAGAAGCAGCTTTGGGACCAAAAAGTTGCCGGTTTGATTCCCTGGATCAGCAGGAATGGCTGAAGTGCCCTCGAGCAAGGTCCAAAACCCCAGCTGTTCCCCAGGATGCTTTGGATATGTTGTACATCGCTCTGGATAAACACGTCTGCTAAATGCCTGGAATGAAAATAGTAACACTCGTAACCCTTGGTTTTACTCGGCTCTGCTTCAAACTCGATCTTTTTCGTTGAAACCATCCAAAGAATGAACAAAATTCATGAAAAACAAGTCGATTGCACTCATGAAAGATGACCGTCTCAAATCTAACTAGAAAAGCACTCAGAGCATGCAGACCTCTGCCAAGAATCCTTTAAAAAAATCCAGGATCCAGAAGGTGATCTGGATCACCGCCAAAATGTAATGGATTGTTACTTGTGCCCAGTGACACCTCTGGAAAAAATTTCAGAGCAATCCGTTC
>JAODJS010000022.1:7429080-7440613 GCA_027576325.1 Sciades assimilis | reverse complement strand
TACAAAGTATTAAACATTCACCAGAGAAATCTGTTGTTTTCTTATACTAGAATAAGGTAGAGTTAGTTGTTCAAAATGGGGGGGAAACATTCCCGAGCAAAATTTTTCTTTTAAAAGAAACTAAAAAAGTAAACATTGTGAAGTTGGAATCCAACCCAAATCACAAAGTTTGAAACCATGCAAAAAATGTAAGCATGCTAAAAAAAAACATACTTGAACTTTTCCTGGAACTCGGCCGTTTTCTCATTTTGCTTTTCCACTGAACTCAGTCCCTTCATCAGAGACAGCTGGACTTCGTTCGATTCCCTCAATTGTCGTGATCTCGCCATCAGAAACATCTTTATCTGCTTTTTGACAGAAAAAAGAAGTCATCTTCTGTCCCGGACAGTCTTTGGCTTTCTTCTGCTTCGTGCCACTGGATGACTTCTTTAAATGCCCAAGTGTCAACAAAAACAACTCGCGAACTACTCTGTTCCCGGGTTTAGATGAAAGCATGGTTTAAGATCACTTGTTAATTATAAAGACTAATTCAGGTGTACTTTTCCTTTACATTAAAATGACATTATTACAAGCTACAAGTTACATTAAAATTGTATTGCTGAAACCTGGAGGCACTTTATTCGTGCTTTTGAATGAAACCTAATAATTTTGTGAGTATATTTTGGTATGAATGTATATAGCATACTGTAAACCTTGTTCAAAAATATAGGCATAGCTCTTGCTCCATACAGCTTAACAAAAATAGTAATTGTCCTTTCAAATTTGTATTTATTTTTTTTTAAACATGGATCATTATGAAAATGCCTGTGTCTTGCTGTTTATTTATGTACTTCAATTGTTCTTTTAGATCAGGGGAGGATTCAAAGCTTCCCACTTCATGTGCCCTTTGGCCAGTGGACCTGAAATTAACACAGATTGACTGCAGTCCTGGGAATACATTGGTCTCCTTTCAAGGTCAATATGCTACCATATGTGAGTTGGACTACAACATTCTCCAAGTGGAAATTCAGAACGTCTCCAAAATATCTGCATCTGTTAAAGTTGGAGACTTTTGCTTGGTTGAAGATTTCCTGTCTAGTCGCTGGTACAGAGGAAGAGTTCAGAACCAATCAGGAGATTTGTTTGATGTGTTCCTGCTGGACCGTGGAAATATTCTTACTGTTGGTCCCAACTGTTTATCTATAATTTCTGATTCTTTACTTATGCTCCCACCAAAGATTGTCTGTGGGTTCATTGCTAATGTGCTGCCAGTTCAGGAATGCTGGGACCAACCATCAGAAGCATATTTCTCCTCTTTGATAGGCAGACATATCGAAGGATATATCCATGGTCTTCTGCCATACAAGGTTCTTATTCTGGAAGTGCCAGAAATAACCAAAGATTTATTAAGATTGAGCTTAGGCAGGCATGTCGATACAGACACTTTTCTGCTCCTGGTGGAGCTGGTCAGAGAAGTACCAATTCAACAAAGCTGTGAGTCTGTCCCAGATTTGCTTATTGAAAAGCAAATTGCACAAGAGATTTCCTTTAGATCTTCCAATTTATGTGGCTATGAAAATATTCTTTCACTTGGTGGCTCTAAGTTGGTTGTTGGACAGAAGGAAAGAGTTAGGATAGCTGCTGCTGTAAACCCTGGGTTGTTTTACTGCCAGCTGTCCTCTGCTGCAAAGGACCTGAAGGAGATGTCAGAAAAATTGGCATGCGTGTGTGAGTTGAGGAATGATGACTTCAAAGACAAGCCAGGTGAAAATATGGGCTTGCTATGTGCTATCAAAGGCAAAGATGAGAAGTGGCACAGAGGTTTAGTGCAGTGCCTGCCAATTAACTCCCAAGTTCGAGTTGTGTTTGTTGACTATGGGTATTGTGAATCTGTAAAAGTTCAAAACATCTTTCAGTTACCATCAGATTTTATACTGAGACCAGTCATGGCTTTCCCATGTTCTCTTTCTTCTTTGGATGACAAAGACCAAACCACACTGAACCAGCAAATGGAGCTTTTCAGAAAAGGATTACTGGGTAAGGAGCTGGAGATTACAGTCAATGACTTGAGCAAGGAAAAGAATGTCTGTTCAGTCACGCTCAGCAATGTGGTCAAATGTGCACCTGTCAAAACAGGGCAATGCAAAGAAGTCGCTAAAATGGCGAACAGTTGTATTCTCACTGATGTGCACCAATTGAGTTGCATCCCATTTGAGACAAAAAAGATGGGAATCTCAAAGAATTTGGTTGCTTTTGAGCACATACAGGATGGCTCTGTGTTTGAGGCTTACATTGAGCATGTTCAGAATCCTCATGATTTCTGGATGAGACTAGCGGAGTCGAATAATAGATTTGAGGCCATGATGAATAAGCTGACTGATTGGTTTAGTAGATTAAAACTGAATGAGGAAATCCTTCAAGATCCAGTGCCTGGTCAACTCTGTTGTGCCATGTACGAAAAAGACATGCACTACTACAGAGCTGTTGTGGTGGATATTCTTGAATATGGTGCTGAGGTGTTTTTTATTGACTTTGGAAACACAGAAAAGGTACCAAACATGTTGATAAAGAAAATACCCTCCAAATTTACTGTGGAGCCAGAGTTTGCTCTCAATTGTTCCTTAGCTCATGTTGTTCCACTGGAAGATGTCTGGACAGCTGCAGCAGCAGACTTCTTCAGGAAAGCCACCTCGAATAAAACACTCTTGGTTCAAATCATTTACAGAAGGAGCAATGTGTTCGCTGTGGAGTTGTATGAGAAAGGAGTTGAGAAAAGTGAAAGTATTGCAGCACTTCTGACAAGTGCAAATATGGCAGCATACAGGACGTATAGTGTCCTAAAAACTCTTGATACACCTGTCAAAAGAAGAAAAAAACAGGGCAAGACATTTGCAAGAATGCAGTTTGCTGAGAATTCTTGTGAAAGTATGTCACAGAAACTCCCTCACAAGGTGACAATACAAGAGATTGCCACAGACAAACAAGTCCACGATGAGACGCAAATATGCAGTGCTGTAGAAATATTCAAATGTCAGAAGTTTAAGCCAGGAGCTGTAATTAGTGTCCAGTGTTCACATGTCTGCTCTCCATCAGATTTTTGGTGCCAGAACAAGAAAAACAAGAACAAGTTGGACAAATTAATGGAAAGATTACAAACGTTTTACCAGATGAACATCTCTGTGTTACAGCCCCACAGCATATGCTGTGCTGTCCAGTTTCAACTGGATAATAAGTGGTACAGGGGCTGCATTCTTGAAGGAACAGATCTAACTGTTAAGGTGATTCTAGTTGACTATGGTATGGTTGTGCAAGAAAAGCTGCAGAACCTACAAGCACTACATCCTGAGTTCCTTGAGCTTGAAGAGCAAGCCTTCAGATGTAGCTTGTACAACTTAATCGACCCACTCGGAGATGTGTGGTCTGATCAAGCAAGCATCTTGTTAAAGGATTTTACTTCTGGAAGTTCATGTAATCTGAGCTGCAAAATCTACTCCCAGTTCTATGTTGCAAATAAAAGCCTCTGCAATATGATTGACTTGTACACACCCCTTCAACGAGCCTCCACATATCTCATAGAAAAGGGTGTTGCCAAGGAAATACAGCATCCAAACCAACTACTTCCATCTGTCTATCCATGCTCTTTTGTTTATTCTTCTTTTGACATTACCCCTGGAAGTAAAGAGTTGGTGTTCCCTACTCATGTTGTCAGTCCTTGGGAAATCTATCTCCAACTGGACAGAAATACTGGAATTATTGAGCAGCTTATGGACAGAGCTATGAAGGAAAGTGAAAAGTTAATGAGTCAGACTCATACTGATAAACCTGGCATTGTTTGCTTGGCCAAATATTCTGAAGACGGTAAATGGTACAGGTCATCTATATGGCCTGCTCAGTCCAGTCTACACTTTAATGTATTCTTTGTAGATTATGGAAGCAAGCAGGTTGCTGAAAAAAAGAATGTACTGTCTATCCCCAGAACAGCAGTTGATTTGCTTTTGACACCCATGCAAGCTTTAAGATGTAGTCTTTTAAGTATTCCTGAGGAGGAACATTTGCCTGAAGTTAATGCATGGCTTGAGAAGGCCACTCTCAACAAGGAACTTCATGCAAAGTTTGCCACAACAAACAGTAGTGGGCATTTCCTTTGTGACCTGTTTGATGGTGACATTCATATCAATGAGAAAGTAAGAGAGATTTTTGCAATTCATGGACAAAAAGGTAAATCTGTCAAACATATCAATGATTGCTGCAGAGAAGTATCTTCTGTGGGCAAGAAATTTAAGACCAAGGGGAGACATCCTGTCAAATCTGTAATCAAATCACAGAGGACACCAGGCCAGAGCAAAGTCATCCAGAGAAATTGGCAGTCTTATCAAAAGAAATCATCCAAATTAAGATCTCCACAAAAAAGTTCTGCAAAAAATGTCCAGGGCAAAAATGAATGCAGCCCAAAGCCCACAAAACCACTGAATGAAAAGTGCACCATTCCAAGCACTTCTAACATGCAGCCCTCAAAGGTGTTGCCAAAAGTTAGTGATCTACCATCCATCAAAATTGCACCAGGTTTCAGAAGCATTGGTTTCATTTCTAATTGTGACTCTGTTGACAGCTTCTTTATCCAAATGGAAAAGGATGAACAAACTATCCTTAAAATGAGGGCTGAACTAAACAGCCACCCTTTCGCAGAAAGTTTGCAAAGTGTTCCTTCAAATGTAAAAGTAGGGGATCTGGTTGCTGCAGTGTATGATGAGGACTTGGCCTTGTATCGAGCTGCTGTCAAGAGTGTTGCATCCAGTGGTTACCTGACAGTTGAATTTGTTGACTATGGAAATACAGCAATTGTTGACAAAAAGAAAATTCACCCATTAGCAAGCAAGTTTATGTCTGAGGCAAGATTAAGCACTCACTGCAAACTTTTGAAGCCATACAATTTCGATGATGAGTCTTTTCTCAGTGGTGCACATGACAAACCCCTAATGGTCGAGTTTGTGCAGAATCTTGGCCATGCATGGGAAGTGAGCATTCAGCAACTTGATCCTTTGCTTGAGTCAAGAGAATCTGATCCTGCTGAAGGAACAGAAGATAAGGTTCCAGATTTGGTTCAAGCCAAGCAAAGGCAAGAGCTGTTTGCAACAGTAAATGATACTTCCCTTACACGCATCTGTGAAAAGTCTGAAGCGGAAATGGCCAGCATTAAAGAAGACACCAAAGACAGTCAAGTGATTCGAGAGGAAATGTTGGAAAAAGTGCAAGCCACAAGAGCCACATGTTGCATGCAGAACTTGAGAACAAATAGAAAGGCTTGTGCCTACAAATGTAAACATGACAAACAAGATGTTTGTCAAATCAGTTTGCCACAGGGGCCTGAAATACACATCAGTGTTGCGGAGAAAGAACTTTTGAATATATCAAATAATTCATATGCTGAGTTTGGTTCAAATGCACTTGAAGTCACCTCTGTTGAACCACCAGGAGTGGATGAACAGGATATCGCTGAAAAAAAATGTCAGTCTGCTGTACATCAGCCAACTTCAGAAGACGATTGCCTTGCACCTGTGGTCATTCCAATGCAACCAATGGACAAAGATGATAAGATACGATGTCTGTTTCTTGCACCAGTTACAAAGGATCATGAGTACTCCGCATTCGCAGCAGCAGTCACCACACCTGGTGAATTTTACATTGTACTTGAGGACCTACTTCTCATCATGAATGCAGTATCAAATATCATTGAAGACTTACCAGAAGACTTGGCTCCGTTGCCAGAGGCTCATCTGATTCCTGGTGCCGGCTGCCTGGTAAAGTCTGAGGAGAAGAAAAAATGGTGTAGAGCAGAGATATTATGGTGCGACATTTCAGTGATCATTAATCTAGTTGATTATGGCTATTGTGTACATTTGGCATGCCAAGATATCTTCAAACTTAAAGTGCTACCTGTTGAGCTTGCCAGTCTTCCAAAGATCACTTACCCTTGCTTGTTAAGAGGAATTAAGCCAGTTGATGAGCCACACTGGTCTGACCATGCTGCTATGTTTTTCCAAAAGTGTATGTATCAGAAACATCTTAAGCTACACTTTAGACAATATGTTACAGAGGCACAGTGGGAGGTTGATGTTGTGACATCTAATGGGAATGTTGCTAAAGAGGTGGTTGATGCTGGTCATGCAGACTACATAGACACCGTGCTTGGAATACGGTTTCACCAAGGGCGAGACCATAAAAGGGAAATCAAGTCCAGCTCTGGAGAGAATGTCTACAAAGCTATATCTGGCATACATGAACAAACGCAATCAAAGATGAAGAAGGTGCTGCATAGAGCTTTGGTAGATGTGGCATCAAATGATGACGACATTTCTAAAGTCTGTAATATGGAAGGAGAGATTGAAGACCCCTTCAGTGGAAAAGCTGATGAACATAGATGAGTACAGAAAGCATATTATGGCCTGCAGTCTATTTTAAGCCAATGTAAGTACCTTATTATATATTATGTCTGTTCCTAATGTAAATAATTCACACGTAATATACGAAGCATTGAGTGTTTATAACCTATGCATGCTAACCAGTGTTGTAGCTGAGTCTCTAAACCTTGAGTTGGAGTCCAGTCTCAAGTCCCCAGTGTTCAAGTCCAAGTCATAAAAGAAAATTTTGAGTTGAGTCTGAGTCGAGTTCACTATTGATCCAAGTCGAGTCTGACACAAATGACACAGCTGTTACACACGCGCGCGCACACACGCTCTCTCTAAAACAAATTGATAGCTTTGAGTAGTGTGAAGATGTCCCATACCATAGCCTACAATAAATTCACAAAAAATGTCTTCTATCAGGAATATTTAGGAAAAGGCTGGTGGCACTAATGTGAAGATATAAACATCTTATGCCAAATTATTATGGCATGTTACAAAAAAATCTGAGTCATCGTCTCCAATTTACGAGTCCAGATGCAGTTAATGCACGAGTCCAAGTCAAGTCACGAGTCCTTAAAATTAGAGCATGAGTCAGAATTGAGTCAGAGTCCTGGACTTGAGTACTACAAGCCTGATTCTAACATACCAGTACAGCAGCATTTACCTTTTATAGTGTATTGGTTATTGTGATTTTAAAAAAGAAAAAGATGACAAACGGATGTGATAAATTATCAAAGAAAATCGCATATTAGTTACTGTATGTATCTAGTCATCAATGTCATGGGCAGTATTCAGGTTTAACTAAACAATTTCAGTGAACAGTTTCATTTCCAAAGTGTAGATTACTTTTTGACAAGCCAGTCTTTATTGCTGAATGTATGATGAATTTCAAATGCCAAGGGAATTTTTTTACAATATTTGCTTGAATGTTTTGTTTCTGTAAATGGATGTATATTTCCTTAACTTTATAGCTGTGTATAATGTAAAAATAAAGCATACAGTTTGAAGCTGTTCTCTAGCTTACTAGAAGGGGATTTGCAAGTATTCTTACATATCTAATGAACATTGATGCTCGGGCAGCATGATGGTGTCGTGGTTAGCACGGTCGCCTCACAGCAAGGAGGTTTTGGGTTCGAGCTCAGTGGCCAATGGAGGTCTTTCTGTGTGGAGATTGCACATTCCCCCTTTGTCTGCATGGGTTTCCTAAATGTTTAATACTGTTGTCAGAAGTTTATTGAAGAACTGGAAACACAGGAACCATGCTATGAATAACATCGAAGTGTTTGTACAATGAACCTGTTTACATCATTTAACAGACATCCAGAGTGACTTGCAGAAGTGCTTTGATCGAGAAAACATATCCTCATGTTAGTTGAAGTGTTGTTGAGAAGGTATTTAAAACATGGATGAAAACTTAAGACAGTAGTTTGAAAGCTGTGTGATGCAGAGCAGGGTGTGATTTAGTACCTTAAGGTAGGTGGGCACTGCTCTGTTTTTAGCTTTAAAGGCAAGCACCAGTGTTGTATATCTAATGTGAGCAGTTACAGGAAGGCAGAAAAGGGAATGCAAGAAAACGGGGTGATTTGGGAGAACTTGGAGAAGTTTTCTTGCAGCTACATTACAAGGGTTCTTGAACATATTATATGCAATTTAGTTGTCTTTTTGCCTTACCCAGAATGACTTCCATGTTCTTAACCAGTCTGACTTCAGAGCATTACACTACACAGAAATTGCACTTGTGGTTGTAACAGAAGCTTCATGCCACTCGATCAGCCAAACTGTTCTCAGTCTTCATCCTCTGCCTTTCAGGAGCCTTTGACATGGTCAGTCATGGTCAAGACTATCCTGCCCATGCTCATGAACCATCTATGCTGATGACATTCAGCTAAGGTTTCTGTACAGATCTCAGCATATTTCAGACACCTCGCAGGGCTCAACATTAACAGTACCGACTGTCCGTGGCAACCAAATATTTGGTCCAGATAAGTAAAATCCGCATCTGCCTGTTTGATGGGATGAGTTGAATATTTGTTGAAAATCACCATTTTTATAGTAATTTATTCAAGTTACATCAACAAAGTTCCAACAAAACTAGTTCAGTCCCCTCAGTGATCCAGCCAGGTTATTGTTTACGAAATTCCGGGGAAGCCAAGTACAGCAGGTGCGTGTGTAAAAATAACCACATCATAATATCTAATTATGGATTATTAGACTATTAGACTTTAAATTAATCAAAATCAGAGAAATTGCAATCAAATACCTCAATAAAATATATAAATGTGTGGTGTATCTTCATTTCATTTGGACATTCATTGTATTTTTCTTTTGTATGGTTCACATTAACCATCACAAATGTAAAATATTTTGAAGGCAATTTTACAACTGTCAGAATGCAGGCACTTATGTGCAGGGAAGAGCAGGGCGCAAACTAGAAATGAAGCCAAATCGCAAGACAGGAAGTGTAGTCAGGGAGTAGGCAAGGGTCGGTCGATCAGTAAACGGGGCAATAGAGGCAAGATGGGTAACGTAAACAGAAATGAAGAAATACGAGAGGCAAGCAGAGAATGAAAAGCTTGGTATGGACTGGAGAAACACAGTGATACTTCGCACTGAAGGTGTGTGAGAGGCTTAAGTAGCATGGCTGAGTTCATGAATGAGCGACAGCTGATTTCAATAAGCCAGTGGCAAGGGGTGCTGTACTTTCTGGGAGTTGTAGTTCTGAGTGTCCATGGTTTTGTAGTTTGGCTCATGCTGTCGTTCTCAGTGGCTTTACTGACAGGAAACTTCCTGACACTCCTAATCATTCCATAAAGCAAGACCAAAAGCGTGAGATAAACTGGGGGCCCCGGTCACTGAGTATGTCCTCAGGGATGCCATAGTACCTGAATACCTGGTGGAATAGCAGTTTGGCTGTTTGGGACGCCATGGGGATGCCAGACAATGGGATGAGTTTCAGTGCCTTGGAGAATCTATCAATGGTTACCATGATGGTAGTGTTGCCTTGGGAGGGGGAGAGGTCTGTAAAGTTGTTGATGGCTAGGTGGGACCAGGGTCTTTGAGGTATTGGGAGCGGACACGGTTTGCTGGGAGGAGGGGTTCTTGGAACCTTTGCTTGGGCACACTCCGAGCAGGAGGTGATGAACTGGTTAATTTCTGTGAGCATGTTCTCTCACCAGTACTTGTTCTTGAGCATCTGATGTGTTCGTTGGCTGCCAGGGTGTCCTGTGGTGAGAGTTGTGCGAGCCCAAGTGATGAGTTGACCTTGAAGACGTTTTGGGACGTAAAATAGGCCTGGTGGAAGATTGATGGGGCTTATCCGTGGTTGGGAGTTCATTTCTTGGTCCAGGTCCCAAGTGATGGACTGGACAAAGCAATTGGATGGAAGAATGGGGTGAGTGACAGAATCTTGACATGACGAGTCAAATGTACAGGATGGGGCGTCTGCCTTGGTGTTCTTTGAGCCAGGGCAGAACGAGATTGTGAAATTAAAACGAGTGACGAAGAGTGCCCCATTGATGGTTCTGATGCTGAGTGGACTTTGCAGAGGGGTTGTAGGCAGGTCGAACTTCTGGACGATTGTGCTGTTGAAGTTCTCCTCTGCTCCGAGTTGATGAAAGCAGACAGAACGTGTGCGGAGGATGCCAGTTTTAATAACACTGGAACTTTAAAGGATTTTGTATTGAATTTTCTCACCGCATGAGCTGGGCTTTCAGCTGGGCCGGTGCAGGACGGACAGATAGGACACTAATATGATGCTTGGAACTCTCGCAGTAGAAGCAAAGACCATCCTTCCTCCGTCTTTCACGTTCAGCACGTTACAAATGGATGTAGGGAAACCTCCATGGGTGTAGTGTCCTGAGGGTTGAACAGGTTTGGAGCTTTCCTTTATTGAGGGTCGATGGGTCAATAAATGATCTAGGCGTATTGCTAGGTCAGGGAGGGAGTCCAGCGTTAGTTGCTCATCTCTACATGCCAGTTCACTGAGAATCTCTGGATGAAGACCTTGGTGAAACAGCGTTTAATGCTGGATCATTCCATCCACTGGCTGCCGCGAGTGTTTTGAAGTCCAGGGCATATTCAGTGACTCCTCAAGATCCCTGTGAGATCGTGAGCAAACTTTCACCTACTTTGATCCCCTCGGGTTCGTGGTCAAACACTCTCTTGAACAACTTGAGGAAACATTTATACAAAGTTGTGTGCTCACCGCCATTTTTTCCAAACGGCGCTTGCTCATTGTAATGCTTTACCAGTGAGAAATGACAGAAATTTAGCGATCTTGTGTTTGTCAGAGAGATTAGGCATAGTGAGTAAGTACATGGAGCACTAAAGTAAGAATCCCTTACAACCGAGAGCATTCTCATCATATTTCTCTGGAATGGGAAGTTGCAACGCAGGACTGGGAACAGCCTCAGGACGCGTTAGGAGGGCCTGCGACATCACAGTTGCGAGCTGCGCCATTTGGGTGTTGAGGTCTGCAAACATCTGTTGATGTTCTCCTAGAAGTCGTACTTGAGCATTCAATGCAGTTTGCTTTCCCTCTTCTGCTACATCCATGATAGGCGATGTATCTTGTCCGAGTACATTTTAGGTACTTATCACACCCTGCTCTGCACGTCATATCCCTCAAACT
Organism: Sciades assimilis; assembly: GCA_027576325.1. Classification (NCBI taxonomy): domain Eukaryota; kingdom Metazoa; phylum Chordata; class Actinopteri; order Siluriformes; family Ariidae; genus Sciades; species Sciades assimilis. Next base: position 7,429,600 of record JAODJS010000022.1, on the reverse strand, counting down.
TGTAGCATGAGTCAACTGTGCCCTCCATCCCTCAAGACACAAGGAAGATCTGCATGAAAACTCTTCTCTGTCCTGGAACCCAGATGGTAAAATGAATCTCTTGTGGTCTTCAAACAAAGACAAAAGATCACTTTTCTAGCTTTGTATAATTCTTAGTCTCAGGCTTAGTCTATTGAACTCGCATGAGGTTATGTTTTTGATCAACTCCAGAACGCATCTGAAGAAAACTTGAAGTTACAGTTTTAACTCTGACTGTTAGAAAGGACTGACATTTCCTTTCATAAATGCAACAAAAAAAAAGTAGCATGTCCACGATTCAGGTCCCTATCGTTAAATTAGTAAGAATAATACGGTCTCATCTCATTATCTCTATCTGCTTTATCCTGTTCTACAGGGTCGCAGGCAAGCTGAAGCCCATCCCAGCTGACTACAGGTGAAAGGCGGGGTACATCCTGGACAAGTCGCCAGGTCATCACAGGGCTGACACAGACAACCATTCACACTCACATTCACACCTACG
>JAODJS010000022.1:451053-461225 GCA_027576325.1 Sciades assimilis | reverse complement strand
CATGTGACGTCATATCCGCCTTCTTCCTCGGCCGTGGGTCGGCTCGCCATGACATCGATTTATCTGCGTGGCGGGACGTTCAAAATGATGTTTGTTACTTTTTTTTTTTGTTTCCGCTTCCGGTTGAGATTATGTTGTGCGCGATGTTCTGAGTGATGTTGCTCGGTTTGCCTTGTGGAAGCTGTGCGGCGGTTTGGGACACACCCACGCTCTGCATGGCGGTGCACCTGTGCTCGCTCCTGGATCCATGGCGTGGTGTTCGAGGTAGACTTGTTTTGGTGGGACTGTGGTTGTTACACCTCGGGAGTTTCACCCTGACCTCGATTTGGTGGACTTTTTCTTTCTCATTTCCGGGTGAGAGTACGCCGCGCGCGTCCGGCTGCCGCGTCTCACTGGAGCGTTTTTTCCCTTCTTTTCTATTTTTATTTACTTTTTTTTCTATGTAGCTTTTTTTTCTCTATAATTGTAAAGTGCCCTTGGGTATCATGACAGGCGCAATATACATTTAAATTATTAGTATTATTATTATTATTATTATTATTATTATTATTGTTGTTGTTGTTATTGTTGTTATTATTGTTCTGTGGCGCGGTGTGTGAAGGCAGTCTGTTGTTTTATTTAACTCACTGTGGCTGAGATTAACACATTAACAGGTTTTTTTTTTTCCTGTCAGGAGCGGGTTAGAGTTCCTCCGCGGCCCGCAGCTCCTCCCTCTCAGCTCCTCCCTCCCTCAGCGCGGAGGAGTTAAATGAGTTTGTTTAAAATGGAATTCTGTAAAACAAAGCTGTGAATAGTTCCGCTGACACAAACACCTCGGCGTGATGTTGTTTAATAATAAAACTCGTCACCCGCACATTCGCTTTAAAGCGTTTTACACGTTATTTACGGGGAGAGAGGGTATGACTGTCTCGGGGCTTCAGAGAAACCCTGACTGACCCGGACCACAGCGGAACCAGGAGGAACCCGGGGGCGGAACCTTCGGTAAGAGCGGCTGTTGCAGCACGGCGGGATTTCACTGACGGACCGCGGCGTGTTTTTGTAGCTGTGTGTTTGTTTCCCGCTGAAGCGGCGACCCCGCGCTTTATTCGGCGATTTTAACCCGCTGTAAGAGTTTCAGCTGCGCCGTGTGCGCGGAGCCGCCTCTGGTTCCCGCGCTGCTTAAAGGCGGAAGTGCAGCGGCCGCAGCCGGAAGGAGTTTATTGGTGAACACACGCAGGAAAACAAGTGCAGTGACTGAGAGGAAGCACAATAAAGTTCAACCAGAGGAAATCTGGGCAGTGTCGCTGCAGCACTGAGCACTGGAACCAGTCAGCGCTTCGCCACCGGAACCAGTCAGCGCTTCACCACCGGAACCAGTCAGCGCTTCGCCACCGGAACCAGTCAGCGCTTCACCACTGGTTTAAAAGTGAGAGTTTCCCGGCTGGGTCTGTGGAGTGGGAGTTAACTCCACCACTGCTGGACTGATCAGCACTTTTAGATCCGATCACATGACTGATTTTACCGTATCATTTTATCCCAGATGGAAACGCTGAGGCGATAACGCCTGACCCCGTGAGCCGAGCACCATGACGCACCAGTGCACGATCTGCCTCAAACAGTTTGATTTTGTCTCAAAGCTCCGACGGCACCAGCTCACACACTCGGGGCAGAGACCCTTCACCTGCTACGTTTGCCTGAAATCGTTCCGACAGTCGGCTCACTTGAAAGGACATTTGAAAAGCCATTCGAAGCTGAGGGAGGTTTCACTCATCGTCTCCCAAGCTCGCACCGAAACAGAGGAACGTTACAGCAGACATGTCGGCGCTCAGATTTCAGACGACGGAGACCTTGGTGAAGAAAATATGTGGTACGGTTCCCTTCAGACGAGTAACGAGCGTCAGTTCGAACATCAGGACGATGGCATGACCAAGCAGGAACGTGTCAAACTCCTGATAACTGTTAACGGACAGACATGTGACTTTGCGCAAGGCAATTACGATGGATTTGAAAACTCGGCCCTTGAAGAAAACTTTGAGAACGGTCGATATTCCAGGCGCACTGAGATTCTGCCTGATTCAGAAAACCACACCGAGTCCAGTGGTGAAAAACAAGAACATCTGGGAGCAATTTGCAGTACAGTAAACACACAAACCCCAGATTCTTCTACAGAGGAAAAAATGGCAAAGATGGCCAATAGGCACCAGTGTTCAGTGTGTCTGAAATGTTTTTCTGCACCTTCAAAACTCAAGCGCCATGTTTTAATCCACAGCAGTCTCCGGCCTTTCTGCTGCGAGTTCTGCCCTAAAGCTTTCCGACAGCTCGCTCATTTAAAAATGCACCTGTCCACTCACTTTTCACAAAGACAAAAAACAATTCCTGGAAACATCGTCTCTCAGGATCCTCTGAACGCATCAGTGTGTTGTGATAAACCTTCAAAGAGGCAATGGGCAGAAGAGGCCGGAGAGCTTGAAAAGGAGCTGAAAGGGTCAGAAAATATTCACATGGAGCCACTTTCTGAAAATGTGAAAAGAGTAAAGAGTTTAAATGCTGCTGAAAGTCGGACTAAAAGTAAAGAAGGGCATGAATGTTCCGTGTGCCACAAGCGCTTCAGCGCCCCATCAAAGCTGAGAAGGCATTGTCTCATTCACACTGGTCAGAGACCTTTTCAGTGTTCTTTATGCTGCCGTGCATTTCGGCAACTTTCCCACCTCAAAGCACACCACAGCGTCCACACTGGTCCCAGGAAGAAATTAACGTCTTTACTCCAGGTGCACAGATCCCTCCAGCCTCAGCCTTGCTCCAGTCGAGCATCCAAGGCTAGGCTGAAGCGTTTTGTACACATCAGCCTTGCTAGGAAGTTCAGATCCACAAAGCTGAAAATGTCTGCTGCACCTCTGAGTCTGTCACCGGGCGCAAGAATTCTGATCGATGAGAATGTTTCAGAAACTGGTGCCAGTAAGTCCTTGCCAGACCAAGAGATCTGCCATCGACAGCGGTACTCTTGCTCCGTGTGTTCAAAACACTTCAGCGCTCCTTCTAAACTTCGACGCCACATCTTGATTCATACGGGGCAGCGACCTTTCAGATGCTCAGTTTGCTTTCGAGGCTTCAGACAGAAATCTCACCTGAAGGTTCATAAGTGTAAAGGAGGAAGCAGAGGAACGTTTCATTCCAGCAGAAGTGAGATCCATCATGTGAGAGACCCTGATAGTTTCAGCTCTGACATGAGCATCAGAACAGGAGGTGAGGTTAACGGAGAGAACTTCGTATCCAGCAGTGGGATAGGAGATGGCTATGTTTACTCACCGAGCATTGGACTTGAATGCAAATATATCCCAGAGGACAACAGCGATTTCACATCTCTTTCATACAAAGCCATGTCCAGGCCTCTGGATGAAACAAATCAGACTAAAGAATCCGGGTACCAGTGCACAGTATGCTTCAAAATATTCGACTTCCCTTCTAAGCTTTCTAGGCATCTCCTCATCCACATGGACATCAAGCCATTCAAGTGTAGCATCTGTAGCAAGTCCTTCAGGCAGCTCTGCCACCTACAGAGCCATTCCAAGGTTCACATGGTGAGAAAGAATAGGTTCTGCCAAGGAAGCTACAAGAGCGGAATGGGAACCTCCATCCCTGAGACATCAAAGACATTCAAGGAAACAAATAACCATGCAAGAGCATCTGGAAAACCTCCAGTGTCATGGAGGCCAGATCCTTACAGTGACAATCAAAATGCACATCTGGTTAATAATTCTTCACATTCTTATTCCATTAACATGGAGGAGTTCACACCAAACACAGAAGGCACCAGCTCTCCAGTTGAAGTCCGTGATTCTGTAGACTCTTCCAGCCAGATGAAGAAGAATCCAAACCAGTGCATCTTCTGCCTGAAGACATTTGATTTTCCATCAAAGCTTTCCAGACATTTGCTGGTCCACACCGGAATCAGGCCTTATGAATGCCATGTTTGTTGCAAGTCCTTTAAGCAGCTCAGCCATCTTCAGTGTCACCAGTGGGTTCACAACAGAAAGGATAAAAGTGAGCTCAAAGCTAGGATGGTGAACGATGAGAGTCCCATCTCCTCTGGTGGGACCATGCTGACTAATGAATCAGACCTTCATCAAGGGAGTTCTGAAAGTTTATCCATGCTAAATCAGGGTCATAATGGATACACTGCACAAGTGCAGCATCAGAAATGGATTTCTAAAGACGATACCCACTCTCCTTCTGATTTAGGTCATGGTGAGAGCAAGGTCAAGTCTGAAATCGATCTTCTGGTGGATAAGTCTGTTTATCCTAACTTAAACCCTGACTTGAATCCATCTTGTGCTGAGAATACTTCAGATATGATACTTTACCCATGTCTGGATCAACAGGCTGAGAAACTGGAGAGCAAGGATTTTAAACACTGTCTGAACAAAGTGGGTGAAGTTCATCCATCCGCTGCTGATAAGACTACCAGAATTCCGATTTGGAATAGTATGGATCAACAAAACATGGTTGAAACTAGAGATCCTGATCTTTTTGCCCAGAAGACTGAGAGGACAAATTTGCATAGTCTCCCCTTTTGTATCCCTGAAGACTCTCTTCAAAGATCTCCAACCATCCCTGATTCTTACAAGCTTGAGTTGAATTATCACCACCAAGGTTCCAAGCAGGCCGAAGATCATCATCATAATCATCAGCTCCTGACAGAACCTCCAAATGACCTGCCAATATGTCCTTCCTGCAGCCAGTGCTTTGATTCGTTGCAGAACCTTAATGCACATGTTTGTCCAGTCCACTGTCCTAAACAGAGACTCTCAAAGTCCTACCAGTGTGCCGTTTGCTTCAAAAGCTTCGAAGCCCCGTCTAAATTGAAGAGACATTATGTGATCCACACGGGACAGAGACCATATCGCTGTGACATCTGTGCCAAAGCCTTCACCCAATCAGGTCATCTCAAAACACACATGTTGTCCCACAGGTAGTTCACCAACCTCCAGCAGGTCCAGGGAGTTACAGCTGAAAGCACAGGAGTTATGGAACTAGTTTAATGTCCTGAGATTCCAGACTCAAAAATACATTTAAAAATAATAATTTGAGTTACTGCCTGTGTGCAGTTTCACAGGTTCTCCCAGTGTCCTTGTGGGTTTCTGATGGTTTCTCCACTTTCCAAAAAATCTAGCTAGATTAGCTAAGTTAAATTACCCCTGGGTGTGAACGAGTGTGTGGCGTGGATGGGATTCAAGCTCAGCCTCACGCCCATGGGGATGAGCTTCAGATCCATGACAAAACAACAAACAAGTTATGTGAATGTTTTGGCTGGAGGTCTTCATCACTTTAACCCGAAACTCTTGTGTTAACTTCCTGTGCGTTAAGGAAAAGCAAAGAGGCAAACGATTAAACAAAAAATGTAAGGGTTGGGTTTTTTTGTTTGTTTTTATGTATTTGAAATTCATTCCAAATGACGATTCCATATTAATTGTTCCTGCTGTCGCTGCTGGCAGTGAGAGTTCACTGCACTGACCAAAGCCTCCTGAGTTACAGCTGCTACTGGTCTGGAAAAAGTCCGTACTGGTTTAGTATGTGACCAGATCCTGATTCAGTCGATGCTTAGCTATGTTCTGCCTTCCTCTAATTCAAACACGTTTTGTTGACTAATAGAACAAATCTTTTTTTTAATAATTCAGTAGAATTAGACAAAACATCATTGTTTGATAAATGAAGGAATTAAATGAGTTGTGCGTCACTTTGTAGATATTTTATCCTGATAAATATTTTAATCTGATAATAATATAATGGCTATTAATGTAAATGATCTGTTAATTTATTCCATTAGAAGGCCTTCTCATTTGCTCTAATCTTGTGAAATACTACAATTGTGTAAATTAGTCCATTTTGTATTTTATAACGTTGAATTAAAGCTTTGTAAAATAGTTTGTAAAGTTCTGAATGTTGATTAGTAATAAGGATTGTTCTTTTTATTTATAATTACACTTTTCTTACCTTCAAAACAGTTTTAGAATGAATAACAGAATCCATATGGGTCGACGACAGAAATAAATAAACGAATCGTGAATACTGATCGGTCCACAAAACCACAGTGTTATTCCTGTGTAGTTTAATCCGAGTCCACTGGGTGACGCCACCTGTCCATCTGTGAGAGGATTCTTCCTGTTCATTGAGGTGACAGAAACTGTGGTAAACAGGAAGGATGCAGGGAATGCGTTGGTCATTAAAAGGGCAGACTGTGTCCAGGAATCATTTTCCACCTTTGTGATAAAGTTATTTGATTACCTTTTAAATCAAAAGTGTATTATAATATTTTACTGTCTATTACAAATCATCCATCCATCTATTATCCATAACCGCTTATCCTGTGTAGGGTCGCAGGCAAGCTGGAGCCCATCCCAGCTGGGCGAGAGGCGGGGTACACCCTGGATGAGTCGCCAGGTCATCGCAGGGCTCTATTACAAATCATCTATTGTGCAAATTATATACAACTTCCTGATGAACTGGGGAACAAATATGAGGCGACACAGAGGCCAGATTCCCTCAACATCACCATGGGAACGATCAGAGACATAAACCCAGTGAGGGAGAAGTGTGTTGACCTTCATAAGTCAGGGCATGGAGATAAAAAAAAAAATCTCACCTGAAAGATGGATAAACCTTTATTGTCACTCAGTTTGCAACAAGTGTACACACAACAAAATTTCATTGCAATTTGGCTTAGCACAGAATTAAATGTAAAAGTATATTAAAATATACAGCATGAGAATTGGAGAACTTTTTCATGGTAGTTCCATTGGTGAACAAAGCAAAACATTTCCAGATCAACTTTTAACACAGGTTTCAGCACCAATACGCAAATTCGCTGAGAGTTTCATTTCCTTATATGCAGTACTGACACCTCAGTTCCATACTGTAAAGGACACATCACCTGTGTCAGTCACATGATTATCCTTAAAGCAATGCACATGGTACAGGGCTTCGTTTACGCTGCCCCTGGTACCTGACACACATACTGTGCTTCAGTATTGGTTGGAGCATTGTTAGAGACGGCATTGGTTAAAGTAGTAAATGACCAACGACTGGCCTTTGATCACGGTCGTGTGTCCTTGATTGTGTTGTTTGACCTTAATACAGCTTTTGATATCCTTGATCGTAATTGTCCTGAACAATTAGAAAATGTTTACATTTTTCTCAACACAATTTGTCCTGTGTATCTTTTCTATACCTGTATACTTCAAATTTCCTCCATAAAATTAAAACACAATTAATCAGCAACATTTCAAAATATTAACACAGAAACAGACTGTGTTCTTAACAGACAATTAAAAACAGAAATAACACACAAGTCCTGGGTAGTTTGTTCTTTTATTATTTATAAAGCAATAAATATCCAAATACGTTAACGGACAACAAAACGAATCGCACTTTGGTGTAAACATACTGTACAATGACAAAAATATCATGAAAAAAATCGTTGAATTCTTTTTCATCATAAAAGTAATTTTTTAACTTGGGTTGAACAATTAGATGTTTACACTGAGAAACTTTTGTTCACTCTTTTAAAAGGAAACTGCGTGGGACTGCAAAGCTTTAACTCGGTACTCTGTCTAATGCGATTCCCTGATCATGGAGGAAATGGATGACAAGCGCATTATCAGTAGTGGACTTCAGGATTTCTGTGGCGTTTAGAAGCACTTCCTGTGCACGATGGAAGGTCCGGCTTCATCGTATTCCTGTTTACTGATCCACATCTGCTGGAAGGTGGAGAGTGATGCCAGAATTGATCCACCGATCCACACTGAATACTTTCGCTCGGGAGGAGCAATAATCTGAAAGAGGGATGAAAAACACACAGCAACTGAGCAATTAACAAAACTGACGAACAGACATGCACAAATGAGATTACAGTCGGATGTTATACAGTATCAGAGCCGTATCCTGGCCAGCAAATGAAGCTGCCTATCCTGATAGCTGACTGATATTTATAAACTGCTCCTGTTTCCACATAGACGAGCCCTGAAATTATTTCTCATGTAGTGCAAATCTTCGAAATGCAACAGTTGGGCTTTTGTCCTCATTTTGTCTGTGGTTTGGGACGCAACCCAAGACATGGCTTTTTAAGTGATGATGCAGCTCAAGTTAGCCAGAACTAGCTAGTTATTAGCTGGTGATGCTTGGTTTGAGTTGTTGGCGTGATAATTCGGCATAATGTGAACTGGCTGGCTGACTTGCAAAATAATAATTAGTACATTAATAATTTATTGTTTGTGGTATGAGAGTGTAAATTATGTTTTTTTTTCTAATTGCTTCTTTGATTTTTGTGGTTATCAACTCTAGATAAAGTGATTAAAATGTGTTTGTACCTTGATCTTCATGGTGCTGGGGGCAAGGGCAGTTATTTCCTTCTGCATGCGATCAGCAATACCAGGGTACATTGTTGTTCCACCAGAAAGGACATTATTAGCATAAAGGTCTTTACGGATATCAATGTCGCACTTCATGATGCTGTTGTAGGTCATCTCATGGATGCCAGCAGACTCCATACCTGTACAATAAACAAGCTGAATCGCCAATCGGGGAAGCATCTCAAACACTGAGGTTTAACTAAACAGCCTATCGACAAAACGCACGAGTGTGTTTGTTGCAACTCACCAATGAATGACGGCTGGAAAAGCGTCTCTGGGCAGCGGAACCTCTCATTCCCGATGGTGATCACCTGACCATCAGGCAACTCATATGACTTCTCCAGAGATGAGGAAGAAGCAGCAGTGGCCATCTCATTCTCAAAGTCCAGAGCAACATAGCACAGTTTCTCTTTAATGTCCCTCACAATCTCACGCTCAGCTGTTCAGACAAAAATATCCACTCCAAACATTAGCCGTGGGTTTTATGCTAACTTTAGGATGAGCATTGCTTATGTGTGATTTATGTATAATGTTGTATACCAGTGGTGACAAACGAGTAGCCTCGCTCTGTCAGGATCTTCATCAGATAATCAGTGAGATCTCGACCAGCTAGATCAAGACGCATGATCGCATGGGGAAGAGCGTAACCTTCATAAATAGGAACGTAATGTGTCACACCATCACCGGAGTCCAGCACAATACCTATAAAAGACATCATAATTCAGCTTAAGCAGCCAACACTAAAGACGTGGGCGGAGACACGACACTGCTTGACTCCGAGAGGTTGATGAGCTCAGAGTGACAGAATGAAGAATGGCAGATGTTGTAGTTAAAATCCTCACCGGTGGTTCTGCCGGAGGCGTACAGCGAGAGCACGGCCTGAATGGCCACATACATCGCAGGAACATTAAACGTCTCAAACATAATCTGTGTAAAGATATAATTTATTATCATTATTATAACCCCATAAACACGACCCCAGGATACATTCACGTTACTGGAGTTTTGAGTTTTTTATAAACTTGGCACAATTTAAACAGCTCGGATTCTGGTCTCTCTCTAACCTGTGTCATCTTCTCTCGGTTAGCTTTAGGGTTGAGTGGAGCCTCAGTGAGCAGAGTGGGATGTTCCTCAGGAGCCACCCTGAGCTCATTGTAGAAGGTGTGATGCCAGATCTTCTCCATGTCGTCCCAGTTGGTGATGATGCCATGCTCAATGGGGTACTTCAGTGTCAGGATACCTCGTTTACTCTGAGCTTCATCACCTACGTACGAGTCCTTCTGCCCCATACCCACCATCACACCCTACAGAGGGAACACACAGCATTACCGTACTGCCCAATACCGAGCCATTTGGGATTCCAATCCCTACTCCTTGTAAAAGGACACTGTGTATTGTCGTTGAAGTCTGTACCTCAAAAGTGGCCAAAAATAGACTTACATGAAAGAAATTGTGTTAAAACACTTTTGTTTGCACAGAGCCAATGAGAGTGCGAGTTATTCCTGGAAAAACACTGAAGCCTAAGTTTTTAAGTTGTGTCCCTTTTTGGGAGACCCGCCCTAGGACCACCCCAGAACAAAATGGTGGCTCCTATTAAAATAATTTTAAAAGGAATCTCATCTTATCTCATTATCTCTAGCCGCTTTATCCTGTTCTACAGGGTCGCAGACAAGCTGGAGCCTATCCCAACTGATGATGGCCCCGTCCACATGAGTACGTTTTTGTCAAATCCGCATAAAAACTTTATCGTTTCGGCCTCGCGTCCAGACGGATCTGGCTTTTTCGAGG
>JAODJS010000021.1:37161973-37172466 GCA_027576325.1 Sciades assimilis | reverse complement strand
TCTACACTTTAAAGATGTTCATGGTCCACAGAAACTTCCAGATATTATTCAAGCAATAAAATAAAAAAGAAAACCTATCAATATTACCATTTATTGTCATAAACCATATGTAAATCAGATCATTTTATGCTAATTAGCCTAATTACAAATGTAAAAAAAATTAAATGGCTGGATTCTGCGGGGAAAAACGAAGTAGCACAGAAAATGTTGTCAAATTTGGAAATTTAGTAACAAAAATACAGTTTTATTCCCAGGATTAGCACTTTTTTTTCTAAAGACACAATGCCATGGTTCCTTGCTAACTGCCTTTTTTCCGATACAGAACCGTTTCTCTGAAAAGGACAATATCCGAGATCTAAAATGTCCATAAAAACGGAACCACTGGACTGATTTGCCGTTTTAATTAATTAATCAGCACATTTCAAAGATTAATAATTCATCAGTTTTACATCTCTTGGCCAAACTTCAAATTTCTGTCCGAACTTCCTATCCATGGCCTAAAGGTTAGAGAAGCAGCCTTGGGCCCAAAGGGTTGCCGGTTCAATTCCCCGGATTGCAGGACAGTGTGTGGCTGAAGTGCCTCGAGTTGTGCGTCACTCTGGATCTGAGCATCTGCTAAATGCCGGTGATGTAATGGTGTCCCGTGATGATGTCTTTAAACAGGAAAAATTGAAGAAGATGAAAAGCGCAGACAGCAGGAGGAGGAGAGAAGACGCCTGGAACGTTTACAGCATGAGCAAAGGATTCAGCAGGAGCTGGACAGAGAGAGTGAACTGTCCAGGATCAAGCTTTCTCAAGCAACTGAGCGGCTACGTGAAAAACAGAGCTTCAGAAGTCACGAACAGCATCATGAACGCACACAAGTTCTCCATCAGCAAATAGAAGACGACGCTGCTGCCATTGAGAGGGACGAGGTACAGATTTAATCTGGATTTAATTACAACACAACTGTACATACAGCATTTGATAAAATACCACTTTATACTCAGAGCCTTTTTTGTTTTTCACATTTATGTGTTTATGTAGGTTGCTGATGTTGAAGAACAATTCAAAGAACTTTTGTTAAAGTACCAAATAACAGAAGATGAAGAGATACAGCACTACGAGATTTGGCGCAGGATTAAGACGCTCCAGGATGAACTTGCACTTCAATACTGTCGAGAAAACAACCTTCCAGTATGGTCTCAGTTTACCTTTGATTGCGCTGTGGGATATAACGAACTGTCTCTTACTGAGAAGATCACACTTCTTGAGGCGTCTCTACAGTTCTTTCTGCACAGGAGCACTGAAGATGCTAAAGATGATGGAGATCAGCTGCTTGGCTTGGAGAAGAAGTATGACTTTCTCTTGGGTTTAATGGAACAGCTTCATCCCTCAAATCCAACTTTGGCTGAACGCATATTATTTAATGTTCTTGACACGATTTCAGAGCTGTCAGAACAAAGTAGGGACTTTTTGAGTCAAATGTTGTTCAACAAAATATGGACACCAACAGAAATAATGCTCTTCATTTGCAAGAGTTCAGTTATCAAATGTGATCAACTTGATCTGGTTCTCCACACTGCACAAACCTTCCACCTGGACTGCATCCTCGTTCTCTCCGCTCTTACAAATGAAAACCCTTTAATGTTTCTTCAAGAACAGATAAAAAACGACAAGGACAAAGACGCTGATGCAATTGTGAAGGAACTTCGCGAAGCAAACTGTCCAGAGAACATCTTGGTGCTGTTGAAGGATGTGCTTAGATACATGGAGATGGAACTTCCAAAATATCAACTGGTGGACCTTACCAAGGGACAAATCGATGATTTGAAAAAGAAGATAATATCTCTTAATCTTACAAACCCAGATATCAGCATTCTGAAAGACGTATTAATTGGAATGTCAATCGCAGTGCAAGACTGCTCAACAATCACCACAGCAGACAACACGGTGATTCAAGGCTATTTTCCAAGACGTACACAACTGGCATCGTTGCTTTTGCTCCTCCTGGCACCGATGACAGAAAATAAAGGGTGTCTTCTTGAGATTGGCACTGGTGAAGGCAAGTCCTGTATATTAGCCATGTTTGCTACAATTCTAGCCATTCGAGGGACAAAAGTGGACATTGTGACAAGCTCTCCGGTTCTTGCCCGACGAGACCAAGAAGAGTGGAAAAAATTTTTAAAATGTTTGATGCCACCTCATCTGTAGTGCCTCCACCTTTCTCTAGTTCTGATTCACCAGAGGAACGAGAAAAACGTCTTCAAGATGCTTACAGGCAACAAATAGTATACGGTACAGTGGGAGTCTTTGCAGCAGACACACTTAAACAGGAATTCGAGAAGAGGACTACTCGTGATGCGAGGCGGTTTGAGCTTGTAATAGTGGACGAAGTGGACTATATGACCTTGGACAATGGAGTTCAAGTGACATTCTTGTCCCATGAATCTAGTGGATTGAGGCATGTGGAGCAAGTGCTTTCCAACATATGGGCCATGATGTCTACTTGTCAACCAGTTGAAATGCTTGAAACAGGTGAGATAAAATGGGCAACGAGGATACAGTATTTTCATAAAGCTGTAACAGCAGCCGTTATGGGACTGGAAACGTCAGACAACTTTTCAGCAAATGAAATCTTGTTGCCTGGAGTGACTTTGGGGTTCTACACCCAGGAGGATATTGAAATGATACATCAAGCAGAGAAAGAGAAGAAAAATGAAGACGGGGATGAGGACAGAGTATCCGAAGCATTATCTGAAATCATTAAGAAACTTGGAGTTTCACAACAGTACGATCTTCTGAGTATATTTGAGGAGGTCTTGGAGAACAGTGTAGTGTTTAAGTGCTATTCTTTAGAGAACAAGAAAGCCACATGCTTTGAAGCTTCAGAAAAACAAGGTGACCTTCAGGTTGAAATGCTACTCCTGGAAGGAGGACTGGCGTGCGAAATCATGTCTGAGAAATCACTCGCTGATGCAACTGTAAGCGCGATAAAGTCATCTATAAAGTACTCAGATAACCTCCAAATGGACGAAGAACCCAGCAACTTCATTGTTGTCCCTGCTTTCTTGAAAAGCTACATTGAGAATCAGTTACCAGTTTTTGTGGAGAATGCACTAAGGGCTGTTGAGATGTCCCGGGGACGAGAATACATGATCGACACCTCACCGGCCGCGGAAAGGGAAACGGCAGACAGTCCCGACAGACACCAGTACAAAGCAATAATTCCGGTGGACTTCAAAGCGAGTGGCGTGCTGGAGAAAAACAAGAAGTGGGGGAATGGTCTGCAACAATTTTTGGAGTTCAAGCATCAACTTGCAATTTCACCGATATCCAACGTGACAAACTACATGTCAAATTTCCATTACTTTAAAAGGTACCTCAGTGGGAGTGGTATATTTGGTGTTTCTGGTACGTTAGGAGGTCAGGCAGATCGGGACTTTCTGGCAAGACATTATAAAACAAAAAGCTACACTGTTCCTGCATATCGCCATAAAAGAGTGGTCGAGCTTCCGGTTGTCCAGGTGAAAGGTGGGAGGCACCACTGGATCCAGATTATCTGTGAAACTTCACGGGAAGTAACAGAGAGAGGACAAGTCATCTTGGTCATTTGTGAAGATGTTAAAACAGCAGATGAACTGCATGAGAAAATGCAAGATGGAGGCAGATATACGGCAGAACAAATTACTCTGTACACAATCAGCGAGAGGCACAACATCGAAAAAGAGAAATTCTGTGCGGGCAGAGTCATCATCGCTACAAATCTCGGAGGACGAGGGACAGACATAAAGGTGGATGAAAGTGTGAATAAGTGTGGTGGCCTTTTCGTTCTTCTTACTTACTTTCCACACAACCGAAGAGTGGAGAAACAGATATTTGGACGTACGTCTCGAAAAGGCAATCCCGGCATGGTCCAGATGGTCGTAAACTGTGATCAGCTCGCACCCGCTTACCAAGGTCAGTCTGTGGAAATCATGAGACAGCTAAGAGAGGATTATGAAATTAAACGGATCCACGACATGGAAAGTGATGAGCTGGTTGAAATAAACCTAAAGGAGAACCTGTTCTCCACATTCTGTATGTTGCTGAAGGACTTTGATGGGCGTTACACGCAGGAAGAAAAACTGGAGCCCTTGCAGTTGCAGCTCAGTAGGATTCCTGACTGCTTCGCACGTTATCAGGCTAAGTTTGATTATCAGCCTGCCATGAATGCTTTGAAAGAATCTTGGGCCTTGTGGTTGACGCTTCATGAGGAGCACATCAACAGGCATGATGACTTCAGCCAACTTGAAGCAGACCTTATCAGGACGATGAACGAAACAAGTGGAAAGCTGCTGCAAGGAGAATGCGATAATTTCTATGATCACATCAGACAGGCAATTGTACGAACTGACCTGCACTGCCGAAACAAATCCAACAGTGACTATGGAGCGACATCTTACTGGCAGAAAGTTACAGACGCTGACCCACGCTACAAGGCTGTGGCACTTTATAACCAGGCGTACATCACCATCAACCTCTGCAAGGGGAACTATAAAGCAGACGCTATGACCCTGCTGAAAGACGCAAAGAAATCCATCGAGGTCCACGTCTCAGAAGTCTCAAACACAATGGTCTCATGTAACTTATCAGTCGCGGGGAACAAAGATCAGAGCGCAGACAACAACTTTCAGAGTCAAATGGAGGCCAGGCTGAACATCTTTAAGTCTTGGATGACGTACATCAATAATGCACTGAATAAACTTACAGAGCTGGAGAAAAACAACAGTGACGCCATTACAGAGGACTGTTCAGTCTACACGCTTTCCGACGAGAAGAACTTCATCGTCGCAAATGAGCTGAGAGCGTTATACGACTACGGCCTCGGTGTTGTTTTTGAGGTCAAAGAGAAGCCCAAGTTTTGCTTCGACGCTTTGATATGTTTCATACTCGGGGTGGTACAGGTGCTCGCTGGAATTCTTGTGTGTGCGCTGACACTCGGGACAGCCTCCCAGTTTGGGCTGAGTCTGATTTCAGAAGGGGTGTCGGACATGATCAATGGAATAGAGGGGATGGTAAAGGGCACGTTCGACTGGGTGTCCTGGGCAATTTCGAAGAGTATCAGCATCGGCCTTTCTTTGCTAACAGCTGGGTTTAGCGCTATCAAGAAAGCAGTGACCTCAGTGTTTAAAGTGACAAAAAGTCTCCTCAATGGTACGAAGTCTTTCTCTTCTGTCGCCTCCGAATTCATCAAATCAGGAAAGGCAGCGTTTACTTCAGTCAAAGGAAACATTAAATCGGGTTTATCATCCCTCACAAAGGAATCTTTGAAGTCAACAATGAAAAGCACAACATCTTCTGCAGCGCTCAAACACAACTTCAAATATGCAACGAAATACGCAGTTCAGGAAATCGCGAAACAATCTGCGCTCAGTCTCGTGAACTACGCAATGGATGCAGCATTCCAGGAAGTGTTCAAGAAGATTCTGAAAAGCGCCTTTGAGGAGGTTGTTACTTCATCGGTGAAGCAGAACAGTGAACTGGGTCAGACTCTTCTCGAGGTCATCAGCTCAGGCATTCCGAAAGGTGCTTTGAAAAAAGAGAATTTTAAAGTTAACCAGAAATATGAGAAGCAAATTAAAAAATCAGTCGATGTGCTCTGCAAAGAAATAACTCCTCACCTCATACTGGACTGTACCACAGCACGGGAGGTTATCAGCAAACTCTCGGACGTGTGCACACAAGTGACGGAGCTGATGAACAAAACGAACCTGTCAGGCGTGCTGGAAGCAGCAACCATCGCCGTCAAACTAGCTGAGTACATGACAATCTTTGTTCAAATATTGGGTGCCGTACCAACAAAGGAGATAATAGACCAGAAATTTGTTCCAGAATTACTGAAGAGCATCGGCGAGCTTCAGAATGACATAACAAAGTATGACTATGATGGACGACACAATTTACATGACGTACAACGCCTTCAAGGAGAACTTCTGCAGAATATCGCTCAAGCGGTTTCTGAGCAGTTTGTCAGCTCCTGCTCGAAGCATATCACTTCTTTACTGACCAACACATTTAAGAGCCAGGTGAGCAGTGCTGCTGGGGAGGCGGTGGACCACATCATGCACCGACAGAAAACTCAGCGTTTCTTTGATGACCAGAGGCAAACGCACGAGAAGTCTGCAAGCCACAAGAAAGTGGAGCGGCTGTCCGATGAGGACAAAACAAAACTAATACAGTATACAGAAGACATGAGCAAAGACGGTCAGCCCGCTACAGCCCTCGATGTGTACGTGCTCACAAAAAGTAACCCGCTCCATGGAAAAGGAATTCAAATCACAGTCGTTGATGAAGACGGAAAACAGCTCAGTGAGGAACGGCACCCAGGAACCAACAAATCAGCAGGCGATATCAAACTGAGATTGACCAAATCGGCAAAATCCCTACATCTACCAGAGTAAGACTAATCACCAGATCATTCTACAGCTCACTTACAGAAACACAGCTCAGGGCTGATGCTTATGAACCGAATGGACTGAACAGAGTCACTTTTCCTTATAAAAACAGGGCGGGCGTGCAGCTGTACGGCGGCCATTTTGACCTGATGGCCGGATAATCAGCGTCAGCTCGGGTCCTCACAGTGCTCTTTATCACGCAGTGGCACGAGCAACTGGCAGCGGGACAGAAGACCCAAAGAAAGAGGCTTTGGCGCTACGTGAGAAAGTGAAAAAGGAGGTGAGTGGTTTTAAAGTGCGGCTCTGATTCCTTCATACGAGATCCAGGACGCCGTTACCGTCAGGGTACGAGCACAGCGAGATGCCGTCTGGAACAAGCCAGCAGATGCTCAGTTAAATTTACTAAAGTGTAAAAGTATTTATAAAAGGTGTAAAAGTACTTCAATAAAAAGTAATGCAAACACAAATATACACAGTAAAATTATTGAGGTAATATGCACAAACGGAAGCGTAAGATTATGTCTATGATAAACAGGGCTGGACATTAACTTCTGAAACCGCGTGTCCTGTCGGGCGAGTCGAAAGGAGATTTACTGTCCGAATGCGAAGTTGGCGTGTCTGAAGAAATATTTGAGAAAAAAAACACAAAAACTATTTGTAATCCAACAATCTTTATGGCGTTTGTTTCCAAATTCACAAAATCTGCATAATATCTATAAATCCAAAGTAATCAGTACTCGATATACTGAGGCAAAAGTTCAAAAATATAGTAAAACAGTCCCATAATTCACCAATTATTACGCTGAAGTTCAAAAGCGATATATTCCAGTAGAGTAGAAATTATGAACATAACATTTTCAGAACAGAATAACTCTACTATGAGATCCAGAAACACGAACCATTATATCCACACAGATCAGTCCTCGGCAGGTCACGAACAAACATCACAACCAGAACATCATCATCACATTCATGACCTGACGAGATCTCACTCGTTTGGACGAGAGAGACAAATAACAACAACGCTACAAATAAAAACAACTCATAACAGAATCGGCTGATTAATCCTGTAAATCACTGATTATTATACACTGAAATCTCGTTATCAAATGACAAGATAATATCTCGTTATGAAAACCTCCGCACCTCTACTGACTCTCAATAAAGAAATCATTTCACCAGAATTACTTTAACACAAAAATCTATTCACTGCAGGAAAAAATGGACTCCATCAATCAATTTATTTATTTATGATAAATTGAAAACCAGAAAATTAAAATGATATATATTTTTATTTTAAATTATTAACTCTGAATATATATCCTCCACTGATTAATAGTTGTTGGCTAATAAAACTGCCCAATTGGGAGGGAAAACACCCAACCTGGCAACACTGCTCTCCTCGCGCTCTCTCTCCTCGTGCTGATTGGCCGGTTTCGCAAGTGAATATTGCACATGCGCACATCGCTCTTTCCGAATGGAAACATCCGGCAATTCATCAAAACAATATGTCGAGTGAGATGCTTCGGAAATCATGTGAATAAACTGATAAATTTGATCTGTAACCCGAATGTCGGCGTCTTCTGGCACTTGTCCGATCCGACAAGTAACCGAGACGATGAACTTGTCCGACATTAAGTATCACTTGCCCCGGACAAGCGGACAAGCGTTAAGGTGGAGCCCTGTGCATGAGTATTGCACAGAGAGGAGTATTGTACTGAAGCAGATAATCACGTGAGTACGTTATTCCTGGAACAGTGTGCGCACATCCGGAGTGTAAAAGCCGCACTTTAGTTGTTGATCTGCTCAGATTTAACGATACTGAGATCACTGACTGTTTTTCACATGGATGGATGTGTGATGAAGCCGGGGTATTGTTCCCTCCCCAGAGTTGATTATTTTCCGATAAGCTTTTTTCTCTCTCACCGGTCCACCAGCACCGTATTACCACAATGAATTATGGGTCACTACGTCGTTCCTGCTGCTGATTCAGCAGTTGATCTGCCCTGGATAGAGGAGATAACTCTATAATTAGTGTTTTTGGGGCGTGTGGCTGTGGAAGCAGATCATCACGTGAGAATGCTCTCGCGCTATAAACAGAGAGACGTCCTGAGAAAAACCCAGGCCTGACCAATCGGTGTGCAGTTTTACTCAGTCACACGCACATGACACGAGGTGATCTGGACTGTGTTTAATCTCACACTCTTAATTTCTCATTAGATCCAGACAAACCTTGAATTATACACACCCGTGCTCAACCTCCAGAGAGGATACGACTTCTCTCACAAAAACCCCAGGAGGTACAGCATGGCGAGAGGGAGTCGTAAGGAGGCTGACGTGGCGCTGCAGGAATACTTCCAGAGTGTTAACTTCATCAGGAGTGACGACCGCATCCTCATCAGAGTGAACCATCTCGGCTTTGTTGGTGAAAATAAAAGGTAAAGTACCCGACTGCTTCGAGGTCATTATTGATATTTATTCACATCAAACCAGCGCGGCGTACAGAGACCCACGATAACGTCAGAGGATTAAACTCATAGCCCAATAAATAATTATAATGTAAGTATTAAAATAATAATAATATACAGTTTTATATATAAAACGTGTGTATACACAGAAAAACATATAATAACCGGGGTGTCACGTGTCATCGGATTTTATTCTGTACAGCTGCAGGAAATGAGTTCCAGGGAGATCAAATGCTCACTCGAGCTGCCAATCAGCTCACTAGTTTAATTCTAGCTCTCTCTCGGCAGAGTTCTAAGTGCTCGGAAGTCCAGTAAGAGCACCACTGGGATACTGAACACGAGCCATGTTCCCCCGAAGGACTCCATCAGACAAGCCTGGATGATCATGGAGAACTCCGGCTCAGTGGCCGAGTTTAGAGATAAAAACCTGGAGCTTTATAACCTGATCAGCAGCATAAAGACGGACAATAACGGACAGAATCTGATTGCCATGGAGGTTCTGGGACAGGATCACAAGCGGGCTTTAACTACGGGCCCGAGCGACCGCTCGCAGATGGCCAGGTAACATTCACGCTCGGTGCGTTCACTGTTTCGGACCAAACCTTCACGCAAGGCCGTTTTACAGAATTCCAATGAACATTACGAGAGTTTGAAGTGGTTTTAAACACTGAATGCTTTAAGTACAACATTATAAACGTTAAGCAGTTGATTATTTGCTGCATTAAAACAGAAAGAAAAATCTGCTTTTAACATTTATTTTTTTGCAGGAAACTTCTAGCAGACACCATAATCACCGGAGATGCAGAGCTTCTGCTGAAACGCTGCATGATCCTGCATCACCCACTGACCGCACAGAAGTTCAGGGACGCTCTGGGTAAGAACCTCGGTGGGGTTTGCCCTGAAACACACACGCGCATCTTCTGCCCTCCAGTAGGGGGTGTGGTTTGTCGGGGTGTTTACGGTGGACATGATAACGCAGTAGTTACAGGTAGTTTCACGACGCTGCTGCTGATTAATTTGATAAAGAACAGCAGCTGTGACGGGAGTGCAGCTGCAAATCACAGCGTTATATTCACACTCTCATTCTGTTATTGTTTCCATAGCAACAGCTCATTCACAGGGACGTGAACCGCAGACGCTCCACTGATCGCAATTAAAAACTTGTGTGATCTATGACAAATCAGATCAGAGAGATTAAAGGGGTTTATTGTCTTTTGAGCCAGAAACGCTTCTACAGTGGAATGAAATAATGATCTCCATGGCCTCAGTGCAGCGTGACGGAACTCACACACACCAGTGAACACAGCCGACACCACACTGTGCAAACATCAGAGGAACACAGAGTGGTACTGCGCAATGGACAAAGACAGGAAATACAACACAAGATATTAAATACAGCAGAACTGATGGTCTCGGAGTAAAGGCCCTGATGGTCTCGGAGTAAAGGCCCTGATGGTCTCAGAGTAAAGGCCCTGATGGTCTCGGAGTAAAGGCCCTGATGGTCTTGGAGTAAAGGCCCTGATGGTCTCTC
Source organism: Sciades assimilis (assembly GCA_027576325.1). NCBI lineage: Eukaryota > Metazoa > Chordata > Actinopteri > Siluriformes > Ariidae > Sciades > Sciades assimilis. The sequence continues at coordinate 37,162,051 of JAODJS010000021.1, read as the reverse complement.
AGAGTAAAGGCCCTGATGGTCTCGGAGTAAAGGCCCTGATGGTTTCTCAGAGTAAAGGCCCTGATGGTCTCGGAGTAA
>JAODJS010000021.1:35097627-35108689 GCA_027576325.1 Sciades assimilis | reverse complement strand
CCAGCCACGGGGCTCGAACCCAGACCTTCTTGCTGTGAGGCGACAGCGCTAACCACTACACCACCGTGCCGCCCCAAACAAAAGTTAATATTCGATTTTGTTGGAAAGATTAGCCTCGGCCTATCTATTGTCATGGTGCTGGAACAAAAGTTTGAACCTGTCATATACTTGTATGAAAGTTTCAGTAAAAGGCAGTACTGCTGTATGTGCTGGTATTGAGCACAACTGCGTAACTCATGAATCCATATAAAGATTCAGAAAAATTGTTTACATTTAGTAAAATCATTCGTATTTGGTTGAATAGAATGAGTCATCCATGTTACCCTTGACCCCATGTCAACGTTCTCATATGCACAATGTGTTTTTGTAATGCACAGCACTCAAATCCTGCGTTCGTTCATCTTCAGGAATTGCTTTATTGTGTTCAGGATCACAAGGAATCCAGATCCTATATGAGAAACACTGGCGATAAGGTGGGAATACACCCCAGATGGGATGCCAGTTCATCAGCATCCAGCATGCCAAAACAAAATCTTATTCCGTTTTGCTTGGTCGGAAAATTCTAATGGTTTTAGGCAGTAAGAAAGACTCCACAGCCTAATGCAAAATCACTGACAGTGCTAACCACTGCGCCTCCTGCCTAATAGCATAAATGCAATACACAATTGCTTCACTGTCCTTGTGAGGACCTTCCCCTGACATATACTATATGGCCAAAAGTATGTGGACACCTGACCACCACACGCATACAGTATGTGCTTGTTGAACATCCCGTTCCAAAACCACTGCTATGGAGTTAGCTGCCCTTTTGCTGTTACAACAGCCTCCCCACATCTGGGAAGGTTTTCTGATAGATTCTGGAGTGTGGCTGTGTTTGGATTTGCTCATTCGGCCACAAGAGAACTCACGCATTGATGTCAAATGGACTTGGATTGCAATCAGTGCTCCAATTTATCCTGAAGATGTTCATTGGAGTTGAGATCAGGGCTCACTCAAGTTCTTCCACACCAACCTTGGCAAGGCATGTCTTTAGGGCACTTGCTTGTGCGCAGGGGCATTGTCATGTTGTCATGCTGGAACAGGTTTGGGCCCCTTAGCTCTAATGAAGTGGATTCATAATGTTACAGCATACAGAGGCATTCGAGACAATTGTGTGCGTCCAAATTTGAAGTAACAATTTTCACCAATGTTATGCCTACACCTACATCCAACCCCAAATCTAACCCTAACTTTAACCTCAGTAACTGAAAAGAAACATTTTGGTACTTGAGTGGTGACTCAAAGGTTAAGGCTCTGAGTTACTCATCAGAAGGTCTGAGTTCAGGCTCCAGTACTGCCAAGCTTCCACTGTTGGGCCCTTGAGCAAGGTCCTTACCCTCTCTGCTCCATGGGCACCATATCATGGCTGACCTGTGCTCTGACCCCAGCTTCCAAACAAGCTGGGATATGTCTCATCTCATCTCATTATCTCTAGCCGCTTTATCCTGTTCTACAGGGTCGCAGACAAGCTGGAGCCTATGCCAGCTGACTACAGGCGAAAGGCGGGGTACACCCTGGACAAGTCACCAGGTCATCACAGGGCTGCCTCTTCAACTGAAAAATAAATTCCAGGGATACCCTCAGCCCAAATTTATTTCATGAACATTATTTAAATGTATACATTCATATTTTGTCTCTCTATTGAACTTGTCCAGCTTCCTATTCCTGAACTTTCCACTGGAAAAGCACCTTAGGCCCAAGGTTCCAAGGTGACATTATTTATAGACCTCCTTGTTTTATAGTTATTGAGGTCTGGATTAAGTTAAATCAGTTCAGGTGACTGGTCAAACAGGTTAATAATGATAATAATTCAATAATAAATACAATAACTTTCATAATGTGGCTTTGATTTTCCAAAACTATGTACACAAAAAAAATCCCATAACACTCTGGTTATGCTTCTTGGACCCTGCTTTGAGAACCATTGCCATAGAGGCCCAGGAGAAACTACGATGAAGGTTAGTTCATGGTCTTCACCTTATGAGATATTAGGATGTGAAAGACATGAGAGGTGAGAAGCTCCACTTCTGGGCTATAAGCAGACCCCCTGCCAATCCATCATGGAGACCAAGAGAATGTAGAGACAGAGGATGACAGAGGCAGCTGGTGTTGCCGAGATCTCTGTAGTGATCCATTTCCCTGTCAGTGCCAGGAAGTGAAGTGCATGGAACAAAGCCAAGGCTGAGATGAAGTTAGCTTTATGGGCAGATTGATGGTTTCAGGGCCCACCTACAACTGCTGTCTGAGATTGTTACGAGATTATTGCCATCGCTATTTCTGAAATGTGAGAGGAAAGAGGTGCATTTTGGGAGGAAAGGACATGGTGGCTAAAGTGGTTTGTGAGATACAAAGATGAGGAAGGAGTGGCGAAAAAGAAAGGACTGAGAAGAAACACGAAGATGGATGCTGAGCTAATTTTCCAGCTTACACCCAGAACTGGAGTATTTTTGGTCAGCGGTGGTCCAGTCTTGATGCCTGAGTGAAGATGTGGTCCAGAACATTAGTTTAAGAGTGCAGGGTGCCTGTGCGTTTATTTATTTATTCATTTAAACATATTTACAGTGTATCTATTCTCACTTCCAATTTGAAGAACTTTTATTCCACTAGCGTTATCACTCACACTTCTGCAATGTGCTATGATTTCTGGAACTAAACAAGACCATCGCCATCCTAGCAAGTGTTGAGGCTGTCAAGGGTTCTTTATCCTTAGCAACAGGATTCCAGGCAGGTCATCATCTTCAGTTGCCAAAGAGGGATCAACTGTGTGTGGTATGTGTTTGCGGCAGCTGTGGAAATGGTAAACAGTTGAACAGTAGTCATTTAAATAATGCAGCTGTTTAACATTACGCATTGTACCTGTGTTTGTGTGTGTGTAGGTACGACAGAGCGTGTGTGTTTAATCCAGGGTACGGTGGAGGCACTGAATGGAGTTCATAACTTCATCGCCGAGAAAGTGCGTGAAATGCCACAAAGCAGCCAGAAAAGCGAACCAGTCAGCATCCTGCAGCCTCAAACCACCGTCAACCCCGACCGAGTCAAGCAGGTCAGTCACACACATACATACACACGTTCTGCTTGATTGGCCAAAGAATTAAGAATTAATCACATAATAAGCTTCTATCACATGAAGAACAGCCTGGACGGTGAGCGCAGTGAGGCAGTGTGATATATTAAAGCCTGGGTGTTGTAGAGATAACATGCAGGGGGTGTTTCCCAGGGGGAAAGAGGCAGACTGGGCCTGAAAAGAGTGAGAGTACTGGGTTATTTTTACCTGTGTGTTCCAGAGAAAGAGAGGGGGGCAGCTGCGTGGTAAGCCCCAGGCTCAACAAATAGCTGAGATAAGCAATGACTGGTCAGTGAGACTTTATAGACCAAAACTCTAGTCGCTCTCTCTCTCTCACACACAGCAAGCTGTATATAGTAATTATGGGTGACAGTCATTGAGCCTGTGTATCAGACTGCAGTGTGATTTTATGGACCCGGGTCTGGAGTGGTTTAGAGCAGGCAATGGTGAACCAATCACCTGAAACTTTCCCACCTGTGTCTGAGTGAGTGACCGGTATCTGTAATGTTGCTTGCCAGTGACATCTTATCTAACCCTGCCTTCATGCCTGCAAGGGACAAAATAACAAGCATGCGACATTGAGACGAGCGACATTTGAATTATTTTTATTCAATTTATATTGCGACCAATGCAAAAAATCCATTGAAGTAAATTCCTTGGACCAGCCTTCTAGTGCAGGTAATCTGACGCTCCCTAATCCTGTCCTCTCAGAATGTTTCCTATTACTTGTGTTTAGCTGTGGATTTAAATTCAAATTTTCTCCAATAATTTATTACAAATTTCTCACAAAAATAAATCACTGATAAGCATAAATAAACAGAAATAAAAATTTCTACCTTCAGTTTTCAGAGTGAAGATTCTTCAACACTTGTGTTATTGTCGAGAAACTCAGTGCTGTTCCTTAAGGCTTCTAACCTTCTCTGGTGCAGGCTAAACTGATCGTGCCCAACAGCACAGCTGGGCTGATCATTGGTAAGGGTGGAGCAACGGTGAAGTCAGTGATGGAGCAATCGGGAGCATGGGTGCAGCTCTCACAGAAGCCCGAGGGCATCAACCTGCAGGAGAGAGTGGTGACAGTGAGTGGAGAACCTGAACAGAACCGCAAGGCTGTAGAGATCATTGTACAGAAGATCCAGGAGGACCCTCAGAGCAGTAGCTGTCTCAACATCAGCTACTCCAATGTCACAGGACCTGTGGCCAACTCCAACCCCACGGGCTCACCGTATGCCAACAGTGCTGAGGTTCTGCCTAGTGCTGCTGCTGCCGCTGCTGCCACTGCATCCACACTACTGGGTCAGGCAGGCCTTGCCAGTTTCCCTTCTGCGATGTCTGGCTTCTCCGGCAATGACCTGCTGGCCATCACCTCCGCTCTGAACACGCTCGCCAGTTATGGCTACAACACCAACACTCTGGGGCTCGGCCTGAACCCAGCAGCCGCCTCTGGGGTGTTAGCTGCCGTTGCTGCTAGTGCTAACCCTGCAGCCGCTGCCGCAGCTAACCTTTTAGCATCGTATGCCAGCGAGGCATCCGGAGGAGCGGCTCACCCGGCTGCACCTGGACTTGCTGGCTTCTCGCTTGGTTCTCTGGCAGCTGCCACGGGAGCTTCCAATGGCTACCTGAACCCAACCTCCTCCCCGCTGGTGGCCAGCTCACTGCTGGGGACTGAGAAACTTGCCGAGGGTGGCAAGGAGGTGTTGGAGATTGCTGTGCCCGAGAACCTGGTGGGTGCCATTTTAGGGAAGGGGGGGAAGACACTGGTGGAGTACCAGGAGCTGACAGGGGCACGCATCCAGATCTCCAAGAAGGGCGAGTTCATCCCAGGCACACGCAACCGCAAAGTGACCATCACAGGGTCCCCAGCAGCAACACAGGCTGCGCAGTATCTCATCAGCCAGCGGATCACGTATGAGCAAGGCGTCCGCGCCACAAACCCTCAGAAAGTGGGCTAGAGAGGAAACTCAAGTGATGGGGGGAGGGAGGGAGGGCAGCGAGGAAAGGGATTCGAAAGAGGAACGAACAAAAGAGCAGACAATGAATGAGATGAACGAACAACAGATAAAAATGGAGGAAAGAGGTCCATACAGGGAACAGAAGGAAAAAAAAAAAGAGTCTCCATGTTCATGTTTCAGAAGAAAGAAACAAAACAAAAAAGTGACTGATGTGAGGAAAGAAAGATGTTCAGTCATGGACCTGGGGGCAAAAGTGTGTAAGAATTTGGGACTGAAATTCTGCTGTTCTTTTTTTAAATTATTTTTTAAACTCAAGCAAAGTGGTATAGATTATGAGGGGCTCAGAACTGAACCCTGTGGCACTCGGAGACTCAGGCCTCACCTCCCCTGTTTCTCACACAGCTGGGGACCAGATAGGTTCCATTTTATTTTTCTGTCACTGGTGGAGCCTGTACAAGTAAGTCCAAATTTATGGCAAAGACCTCCACGTAGAATTGGGGTCAATTCAATATCAAAGGTTTGGCCCTTTACAGATTTATATGTTTTAAGCCTGAAGCAGACTTGTAGGATTTTCCAAATGAACGGGATTTTTTTTGTGTGTACCCTCACTAGCGGTTTCAGATCCATGTTACTGGCTTTCTCCCATTAATTGGACAGCAGATTACTCAGTCACGTTTAGATTTAGATTTTACTTAAACCTGTCAAATCAGGTTGACCTGAATGTAAAAAGACTTCCTGGTCTTGCTTTTTTATGAAATATATGTCAGGAAGTTCAAACTGAGTCTTTGTTTGGTATCAGCAGCCGAACCTGACTCAGCCGCAGAAAGGCAGGCAGACAAAAAAAACCCCGTCAAAGATTAAAAGGTCCCTTTGAGAGGACAGGAATGTAAACACACACATACACCCACACAAACTGTGAGCACAGTTCAGTCAATTGATCCCTCTTTGGTGCTATAAGGAAATCACTAATGAGAAAACACCAGAGATTGAAGAAATTTCTTACTCTGCTAGATTTTAGCACTTTGGGGTTGAAATTACTTTCGCCTAATTATTAATCGAAAGCAATTTTGTGATTTGGTCATAACATCATGACAAATGTGAGACTATTATCGAAAACAAAACACACTTTTCAGTTGCCAAGTCTGTTTGGGATGACTGGCTTCAAGTGAAATATTTGATGCAAGAACTTCAGAATCTGCATTTGAAACATCTCAAAACGAATTGTCCTCCTGATTGTAGGACTTGGGACAGATCGTCACACCGACATTACCATTAAGAAATAAGCACCTCAAGGGTTTTCCCAGATTCAGATATCCACTATATTGCTCCAGTAAACACTGGTGATTTTTAAAACGTGTGGGTTCTTTTTTTTGTATGAATAGAGCTCAAGCTGATATACCTCATGTTTGGACGGAATGGGAAAAGAAATGAAGATTTCCAGTTTGTATGCAGTTCAACCAAGTCCTCGATTGAGTTCAAGTTGGCACCTAGTTCACTACTGCGCAAACTAGCCTCGATGTCAGGCTGCCGGAGGTCTGGCAGTGGAAGGAAGGGAGCGCATTCGATGCAACGCAGCCTTTGTAAAAATATTAATAGTAAGCTGTTTTTCCTCTCTGATGCTGGTGTGAGTTACCTGGTGTAAAGGAATCCCATGTCGTAGTGAGACACAAACATGCAGAGCGCGCTCCTTGCGGATAAACTGCACATCTTCTAGCATTAATGCTCAGGCTCAATGCCTTTCCTGTGCAGTTCTGGGTTTATTTTTTGGGTGCTTTGCCTGAGCGCAGCACCCCTGTATCCATTGTGTTCCTTGGAAAACAGCATGGCAGAGTAATAAATAGCATGTTTTTTTAAGGCCATACACTTAGCATCATTGTCTCTGCTGCTAACTGCATTTTTTAAATCCAGCAAGGGAGATATGAGGTACAGAACTTGTACGGATAATTAAGAAGGTGATCTCTTTTAAACCACACTGTGAATCAAGCAGCCGACACCATCCGAAACTCTGGAATGTACTGTACACATTGCAGCGTCCACTAACGCACAGCACGGCAGGGCTGGATGCTGTGGACCCATTGGTTCCGCCAGTCGAGAGATACTCTGGGTCAAGTCTAACGGCTCGGAATTCACACCAGCCATTAATTAGCAGATTTCCATTTGAACCACGGACGTCTATATATAACCATGTGGCAATGCCCGATCTTCTACTGACCTAAATACACACTCGTAAAGACATTCATCAACTGCCTCCAATTCCCAGACCGTAATCTGCTTTGGAACCAGGGGGAACAGAAACCAAGAGTGAGAGTGAGGGAAGAGAGCAAGAACGTGAGACACGGCGATCCATTTATATGCATCGAATTATTGCGACAAAGATTGCCTTAAGAAATCTGTCATGTGCACGGCTTTTGGCAGGAAGTTTATCAGCAGACCATTTTACGAAATTCATCCATCTCAAGGATAGTCTCTGCTGAGGAGCGATTACCACACGCTGTCTGTTTTGGGCTAAATAATTTCTTCTTGAGATTTGAGATGAAAGTGAATATGCAATTTCCGAAGCACAAGCCCAGCACAACCGCATGTAACGTCTGTGTGCATTTTGTTGTGAAATTTAATAAGGTGTAAATGAAAAGACTTCAAATGAAATTGCAACTTCATTAGACATGGACTCTCCTTCTCTGCTTTTCGCTCTGACGCTGCACATCTCCCCGGTCTCTAGTCTCGATTTCCTTCTGTTTTCAGGCTTTTTTTAAATGTTTAAATGTGTTCTTTATTTTTCCTCCTGTCCTCTCTCTTGCTCTGTTATTTTATTTGTTTATGGTTTCTTTTTTTGAATTTGGTCACCGTGTTGATCCTCCAGCTGAGTCCATCTCGCTCTCAGTCTTGAGAAGCTTGCAAAACGGTATAGATTTTGGACACTTTTTTCTAGCCACAACCTTCAGAGTGTTGGCATCTGATGGGCACTTCTGTGCATTTTGTTTTGTTTTTCCAGAATAAAATGAGTTTGCTTCTCGGGCATGTGTATCGAAATGCACCAGACCCTTTAATGAAGCTAGTGTTTTGCCTTGATGTCCTTGGTACTGTTTCATTGGCTTAAACCACCCATGTGGTTACCTCTGTACCTTACACGAAGGTCCCTTGGCCGTTGTACTCCTGTGCCAGACTGAAACGGATCGAAAAATCACTTTAGAACAATTGGTAACTACCTCAACATTGCAACTTGAACAGGGTCCTCAAGGGACCTTTTGCAAGGATGATGTCAGAATGGATGAGATCTGCAGGGGATCACTTTAGCACCCTAGCTTCGTACACTCTTCCTCTCCTCTCTGGTTGATGGTGGCAGTTGATGAGTGTGTTCGAGTACATTCCTTGGCTTGAAGTATGTGCAGGCATTCCTGCCCCCTCTCCTCTTTCCTCTATGGGGCAGTGCATGACTACACCATTTCATTAGACGGCGCCACTGCTCCACAAGTTCGTCTTCTCTCTGTGAACTCTGACCTGGAAACAGTTCTGTACCTCGACTCGAATCCATTTTCACACCCAACCTAAGATCAGTTTGCCCTAACCGTTATGAGAGTGTACATAGACGTGCTCCAACACCCTGAAACACGGGGAATTGGTGCTTAAAAGGAGGGCTGGATGCCTGAAAGATCCAGAGCAAGGAACTCTGGGAAAAGGGGATGATACCCACCTCAAGCTCGAACGATGACCGTCGTTCGTATCCTGTGCTCTCTATCCTCTCTCTCTCGGAGAACGGTCTGAGGCCATTCTTTTCCTCTCCCTTTTCCCCCTTTTTTAAAATGAAACTGTGGAATCCGTCCTGTCCCATGGTCTTCGTGGAACTTTTAGTGTCGTTCTCTAGTTTGTAGTCTAAATGCAGTTGTCTTGCGCCGTGGGTTTCAGTCTGTGAACTCCGTTATACTCGTGTGTATGACGACAGTGCCAATCGAGCCAGATTAAGATTAGCTTTGCCATTTGTTTGTGCATTAGAATTCGCTCTAATCGGAGTGCTGGTGTCCATATCGACGTCCCTGACGATTTTTTTTTTTTGATCTACATAAATAAAAATGTAAAGAAATATTGGAAGCAATATTGTAGCATGTCGTCCAGTTTTTGTGTTTTTGTTATGTCTGTTGTATGAACCTTTGGATTTAATACACTTTTGAATGAATAGGTTTACATGTACTTTTTTGTAATACTGTAAAGAAAGTAAAGAAAAAAAAATCGAAAAAATGCTGCTATTTGATAAATATACGAGAAATATTTTAGTTGAAAAAGATGTCTGATCCGTTTATTAGAGTTACGCTCGTTTTTGGCAGGAGCACAAACGAGGTGTGTCGATACAAATAACATAGCCGTGAAATAAAACCTGTGACCCACGCAGCTTCTTAACACGTAGACGTGCGATCAAGCATTTTAGATATCGCTAACTATTTAGACGCATCGATCAAGTGCCAATCAATCGATACCTTTTAGTTTGATTGAAAAGATAATCAAAAGAGCAAAACTTCAGAAGAAAAAAAAAAAACATGAACAAAGAGCAATGTCAGTGTTGTTTTTAACTCCATAGCTGCATAGAGAATAATAACGATAGTTCTTTTATGCATAAACATGGTTTTTATACACTCGGTCGAGAAAGCATCCTGTGCGTTCGTTTGACTTGTGGCTTCCACGCAGCTCTTCCTTCATATTCTCTCTGTAGGTCGGCATGGAGTAGGCATAAACATGTTATAATCATGTCGTAAACGCGTTATTAAGCACCCATAACATGTCCCATTTATGAAAGTGTGTTTCGTGGAGTTAGGTGTTTATCTTTTTTGCACGTCTCTATTGCATGATATCCAAGTGAATTATCAGGGGGGCGGGGAATCAAAACTAACATTAAAAAAAAAAAAGTTTCGTTGAACGTCTCGAGTCATTCTGAGGCACAGTTTTGCATGTGGCGCAGATCGAACACGTTTTCAGTTCACAGCTTCAGTTTTTATTCCTTTTTTTTTGGACAGATATCGAAAGAGCTCTTATGGTTCATAGACCGGGTTCGGTAACTATGGGAACTGGCCCTGCACTGTAAAAAATGAAATGTTGGATCAACAGCAAGATCTCGCAGCTAAAGGCTTTAAAGATTAATGAAGGTGTTTGTGGTAAAAGTAACTCCTTCGGCAGTGGTGACTCAGCTTAACCGAGAAGGAGGGTGCCTAGTTTTTGGGGCGTGTTTGTGCTCCTGGGGTAAAACGTAGTACCAGTTATCAGGCAGGATAACGACCTCTCTGTGAATGCATTCAAGTTTGAAGAGGATTGTTACAGAGAGTCATGAAAGTGCTGTTAGTTTTTGGTTCAAATGCTGCCCAGTGAGAACAAATACAGAAGAAGGTAGTCATCTTTCAAAATACAACCTTGTGATAAAATGGTAAACGTATGAAAATGTCTGTTCTTGGATTGTATTCAGCCTCATTGAGACAAAGCTTCTGCTCACTGAATGAATGAATGAACATCTTAATCCTCATTCTATGTTCACACTAGCAAGCGACAAAGTGATGTGGTTGTTGTTGTCGTTGTTTTAATCAGTACAGAGCCGTCATTTATTTCAGCGACCGTGCCAAAAATATTTCAATCGAGATTCTCAATTCTATGCAAATTATTTATGACTGTAACACAACAAATCCAAACGACCGGCCAAATGAATGATTCCCCGGACCAAACCTGTGGTGCATGCGGTCCGACATTTCTTCAGTCCCTCACTCACAACATTATACCTGTTGTTAGGATCGGTTCCCATTTACTGTTTGCTTCAACAAATGGAGGAAAACTTACGTGGTTTCATCTTATCCAGTTAAATTTATATGGAAAAAATTAAACCAGAAAGAAAGAAAGAGCGGCATGGTGGTGTAGTGGTTAGCGCTGTCGCCTCACAGCAAGAAGGTCCGGGTTCGAGACCCGTGGCCGGCGAGGGCCTTTCTGTGCGGAGTTTGCATGTTCTCCCCGTGTCCGCGTGGGTTTCCTCCGGGTGCTC
>JAODJS010000021.1:32398618-32409522 GCA_027576325.1 Sciades assimilis | reverse complement strand
GAGAAGAAGGAGGAGGAGAAGAAGAAGAAGAAGAAGAAGAAGAAGAAGAAGAAGGAGGAGGAGGAGGAGGAGGAGGAGGAGGAGAAGAAAAGAAGAAGAAGAAGAAGAAGAAGAAGAAGAAGAAGAAGAAGAAGAAGAAGAACTTGATGATGTTCAGGATTGAACATTTTCCCCTCCAGAGAGCAGATTTCAGTGTTTTGTGGAGCAGAAAAGTAGCAGAGACCTGCAGCAGCAGCCTCTCTCTCTCTCTCTCTCTCTCTCTCTCTCTCTCTCGGGACTGGTGGAGGATGAAGTCATGCACCTTCATGAATGAAAGTCTGTCCTGTGCACGAGCAAGAAGTCATCATACATTTATGATGGAGCAATAACTTGTGCACGTGCGCAAACCCTCTTCTCCTGCGCGCGCTCTGGCTGCACAGAGATTCCAATTAAAGAATGCATCTTCAGTCACACCTGCAGCGCTCACGTGCACGGAAATGAGTGAACCCTGGAACGCGCGTGCAAGCACTGAGCGTGCATGACGAGCTCGTGCATACTGTGTCACTGTGCGCCACTTTTGTTGTATAGAAGTTATGCACCAAAACTTCTGAAATGCACTTCATTAGGCCTCGTGCGCACTGATAATGTGCTTTGAGTGGACTGAGTCGGTGATGTGAGCGCTGAGCGGATGGGTGCGCGCCGTTTGAGGACTCAGGGGGTAAATATGAAGTGACACGGGCCAGGTTCTTATTGTCGGACCCCAGCCGACTGGCGCCAAGCGCCCTTTTAACAAATAGCGGAGTCCCACTTAATCAGCGCGCGCTGACGGAGCGCCTTAAAGGGGCCGCGCCTTCTCTTTCTGAGCAGCGAGGCGCAAAAAAAAAAAATTCCACCCCCCAACAAGGTTTGATTTTTTTTTTTAAGGATTTGATTAGACAGCTTCCGCCTAAAACAAAGCACAAGAAACAAGAGTGATATATCGATTATTCTGTATTCTAGAGCAGATCTGGATAGAAGAAATGACTCAGTAACCCATTCCTGAGGTTTCCTTTAGATATCCCATCCATTACAATAATCATTTTTATTTTTCTCCATGATTTTTCTTTGAAAAAAAAATCTTAAGGAACTCTTCCATCATGTATTTTCAGTCTGGAGTGCAGGTCTATAATCAGTGATGTGATGTTGTGATGTCATGACCTAAACTAAAGCATGCATGTGTTTTAGGATTAGTATTCCTAAAAACAGTAATATTTTATTAAGTCATAAAATATGCACATGGTGCAAGAACGCAATGCTGTGAACAAAGTGAAAGTGCAAAAATGATTTGCACAAATGAGCCTCTCTCTCTCTCTCTCTCTCTCTCTCTCTTTCCTATCCGCCTGCCCTTTTTAGGGGGGAGGAGGAGGAGGGGTGGGATTTCCACATCTTCTCTATGTCATTGGTTAATATTTTATCCTGTTGACATGTTTTCTCTCTGCAAAAGCTTCCGACACCTTCGAACCCCCTCTCTCTCTCCTTATCCTCTTCCTCGCCCCGCCTTGTCTTCCTCCTCGGCCCGCCTTCTCTTGGTTGGATCTGTCAAGGTCACGCCCACTGTGCGCCGCGATTGGTCCGGGACGCGTAAAATCGGCAATCAAGGGGCTTTGGCTCATTAGTGTGGGCGAGCAGAGAGGAGGAGGGACGCGCAAAAGACACCCAAGTGTTGAAGACGAAAACTCACGCTGAGCTCTGGATAAGTTTTGGGGGGCTTTTCCTGGAGCTGCTTTTTGTTTTCTGGGGCGAGAAAGAAGGAGAAAAATCCGTGAAGTGTCAATGTCGCTCTTCTGACGGATGGTATTAAACACTGCAGTGGAGCATCATCATCATCAGGACTAATAGTTATTTATCATTTCGTCTTTTTTCTCCAGACGTGGAAACGTCAACGCTTCACTTCTTCTTGGCCGCTCTTTCCAAAACTCTTCCGTGAATTTATTTATTTTTTATCCAATTATTGTTACTTTTTTTTTTTTGGTCAGCCGGACATATACGAATCGATTCTCGCTTCTTACAGCTTTGCCTCGTTCCTTTCCAGTGGATGCACCGATGAGAGATCCGGTTTTCACGGGGACCGGCGCTATGGCTTATCACCCGTTCCACGCGCACCGGCCCGCCGACTTCCCCGTGTCGGCGTTCCTTGCCGCGGCGCAGCCCGCCTCCTTCTTCCCGAGCCTCGGGCTTCTTCCCAAGCCGCTGGCTGAGCACGCGCTGTCCGGAGCAGCGGACGCGGGCCTGCACGCGGCTCTGCACGGCCACCATCATCACCACTCTCACCCGCAGCAGCAGCAGCAGCAGGCGGCCGCCGCCGCCGCGCACCTCCGTGCACTGAAGAGCCTCGAGCCAGAAGAGGAGGTCGAGGACGATCCCAAAGTGACTCTCGAGGCCAAGGAGCTCTGGGATCAGTTTCATAAATTCGGCACTGAAATGGTCATCACCAAGTCGGGAAGGTGAGCGTTCAACTAGAATCCAAATTGAAATAAATTCCGCTTTGCGTTTATACCGCAAATATTGCGCGTTCCAGAAGAATTCGAATAAAGCATCTAAGCTGTTATGATTCAAATGTTCCTGAGGCATAGAATAAACACTGAGCATGAATCATATGCAAATGTTTAAAGGAAAATGGGTTTTGTTTTTAAGAAATTGGTTTATTTCTTTTATAGAGCCGCACTGGTGAGGCGTCACTTGTGCACAGAGCAAACAGCTGAAACAAAGATAAATGTTTGATTTCTTTAGCAGACCAGAGCAGGATAAAGGTTACTCAGGCACATGATGAAATTTCCAAACAAGTCTGGTTAAATATCACGGGTCAGTGCTGGAGAATAGGAGCAAAAACGGTTTGCTTGTTTCTTTGTTCGTTCGTTCTTGTTTTGAAAATGGTATGCATAATGGAGTTGAGGATGTGATATGCTGTGAAAAGGAGATCACAGTATCAGGGTCAGTTCTGTCATGGGGTCATTTCGAGGAAAAGTTTAACCTTTTATATGATATATATATATATATATATATATACGTTCAGTGCAGGGCAGGTTGGGTTCTATAAATGAAAAAAAAAAAAGGACATTATTGGCCATGGTGTAAATGTTTTGAAGAATGAATCTGTATTCTGACTTTTATTTAAAAAAAAAAAAATTGGAGCTGCAGTTGTAATATAGCACAGCAAAGACGAGAAGAGGCCCAAGAATTATTTTAATTTTATTCGGTGAAGAGATTTTGTATTTCCTGCAAGGTTTATTTCCGCTGTTTGCTTTTTGTATCGGAGTGAATTTAGAAATTGGAATGTACTAATATTGTGTGTGTTTTTTATTTATTTATTGTCTTTCAAAAATATGTACTCCCTGTGTGCAGGAGAATGTTTCCTCCGTATAAAGTGCGCGTGAACGGCCTGGACAAGAAGGCCAAGTACATCCTGCTGATGGACATCGTGGCGGCGGACGACTGTCGCTATAAATTCCACAACTCTCGCTGGATGGTGGCAGGGAAAGCAGACCCGGAGATGCCCAAACGCATGTATATCCACCCGGACAGCCCCGCCACCGGGGAGCAGTGGATGGCCAAACCGGTCACCTTCCACAAGCTCAAACTCACCAACAACATTTCCGACAAACACGGATTCGTAAGTGAAGCCTGAATTGCTGTTTTGTTGGCTATTCCTGATCCTGTGTGGTGCGATTGTGGGATTTGGTGTTGCTGAGAAGGCAGGGATAAGGATTTGTGTTCTTGTGGTTATGATATGGAAGATGGTGTTGGACTGGATGATATTAAATGAACATGTTGTTGTTGTTTTTTAATTATTATTATAATTATTTGAAGTCCTTTTTATGTAGGTCTATAAACTGGCACATTGGCTATACACACACACACACACACACACACACACACACACACACACACACACACACACATTAATTGTGTTCATTTTATCTGTCCTTTGCAGGTTCAATTAATGACATCGTCATTATTATTATTATTATTATTATTATTATGTTATAACATTAGCTAGCAGCCCTTATTGAGTATCTATTACGATGTAACAAAATATTAAAATCACATTCATTGATTTAAAGAGCAAAAATTCTTTACTGCGGCTTTTTTTTTTTTTTACTTTCAGCTAGTCTCTATAATGATGGCAAATGAATTTGTATTCGGTCGTTTTCTTCAAGTTCCACGCGGATTATCTCACATCCCATTTTTTAAACACACATCATCCCTTGTTTTATGCTTGAATAAAGTGCCCATGCATATACTGTACCATAATAATGTACGATGAGCACAGTGTGGATTAATCAACAAAAAAAGGAAAGAAAACGAAAGAAAGCGAGGCATTAGCACAGCGATCCTGGTCAGGTTCCTTCATTAGGAGTTCTGTGGGCCTCTTGCAACGACGACCTTTGGCGTCTTTTTGGATCTCATTATCCTGAGGCACAAGAGGAAACTGTTAGATCCCCAAAGTGTTTTCAGTCACCGGCCCCTTAAGTGCAATTTAGCGAGGAAAGCTTGCCGAGTGATTGCTTTAAAAATAAATGCCACGGGGTACCAAGAAAACCACGTTCCACATGCCAGCCTTTCTAGTGTGCGGCGGTGGGTTAACCCATGCGTTTCCTTCTCACATGATTACTGATTTATTTTCTTTCCTTTTTTTTTTGTACATGGATCCTCTGATTATTAAAACATAGTCATTAATAATTATGAGAACGTAGTTTTATTGCAGATTAGTTAGGGGGCCAAGCAGAGAAAAAAAAACAAGCCTTATAGTTTGATCTGATATTTTCCGATATTTTCTGATATTATGATTATAAGCCTGATATTTTCATATTATTATTATTATTATTATTATTATTATTATTATTATTATTCATGCCAATCAGTAATGCAGGGTTTATTTCAATTAAAGTTACTGCCACTGGAAGCATTTTATTATTAGTTTTATAGAACTATTATAAATGTAATAAATATACCAGCTACAAATAATACAAGAAGAAGAAAATTTGTGAAAGAATAGTCCCAATTTGGTCTATTAAACTCTATACGGAATAAATCCAGAGGTCTAACAAAAGTTTATCCTGTTTCCCAGACTATCCTAAACTCGATGCACAAATACCAACCCAGGTTCCATATTGTTCGAGCCAATGACATCCTGAAGCTGCCCTACAGCACTTTCAGGACGTACGTTTTTCCAGAAACGGATTTCATAGCCGTCACTGCCTATCAAAACGACAAGGTGAGTTACAGTTATTACTGCATGATCTTTCGGAAATTGTTCGTTCATTAATAGCAATGAAATTCTGATTTTTCCCATGAGAAAGGCTCGTTTTATTTATAGTCTACATTTGGGACGATTAAAGAAATGTGTAACTTGGCGGGGATGAAACAGACCGAGAACCCCACTGCTTTGTAAGCGAATGCAATAATATCCTTTTATTATTAATCGTACCACCGAACATTGGACAGCTTTCTAACGGATGAAGCCACGCAAGTCATTTTCACGTTTCAACACTAATCATGTTTTCTTCTGGCAAAGCCGTGAAAGTTGACTTTCCCGACTGCACAATTTGACATTTTGGCTCTGATCTGATAAAACACTCATCCAAGCATGTGCTGTGTACATTTCTCCAAACCATCACTGAAATGCGAGGAGCTCCACGTCCTGTGGTTTTGTAGCGGAAATGTTAATCAGCCGACTTCCACGAGCAAACATATTTCGTCTTTTAAATGATTTGATTTTTGCTCGAACTAAAAGTATGTCGTATAGTACAGGTATGTTTACTATGAAGAATCACATTACAGATTATAAATACCAATAAGGATTCGGTCGTTGTGGTTGAGTTGTAGCGTTGTTGAGATTTTCAACGAAACCTGAAGAAAAGTGATAGGAATACTGGGGGACGAGGGGCTTTTGAATGGGTCCACCAAATATAGGGAGTTCAAAACACAAAGGTTGAGAGTTAAAGGCTCGTTTTTGGAGCTTGGCAGTGATTTATGTCAATATGATGGGTTTATTGTTGTTGGGGTATTTTGGAGGGGGGGGTTTGGAAACGCTTTTCAGCTTTACGTTTTGGTTTATTTCTCGCAGATTACGCAGCTCAAAATTGACAACAACCCTTTCGCCAAAGGATTCAGAGACACGGGCAATGGCAGGAGAGAAAAAAGGTATTCTGCTTGCAAACATGGTGACGGTTTATAACCAGCATGCTGCATAGATTGAAGGTTGTCGTGTGTATATATATATATATATATATAAATTTAATGCCCTGTGCAGGAAGCAGTTGAGTCTGCCAGCGCTGCGTGTGTATGACGAAGCATGCACGAAAGGAGACGGAGCAGAATCTGATGCTTCGTCCTGCGAACCTCCGAGTAGCAGAGAGCCACTTCACTCTCCTTTAGGATCCGCAGCAAGCCCGCTAAAATTACACAGGTCCAGTCGAGGTGTGTATACATATATATCGATGTCTCTGTATACATGGGTTTTATTTTTAAATAATTATTTGATAGCTATAATTAAAATTGTATCAAAAATTGATTTGCTATTTCAGCCTATGTCTGTTTATTGACTATCATTTAAATATTACTCAATTTATTTATTCTTTTTTATTATTAATATTTTATCTGAACATCATTTGCATTGATTGCTATTGACTTTTGTAAGGGTTTTTTTTTTTTGCTTTTTTTTCTATTTTTTAATCCTTTATTTACATTTTAATTTGCATTGTTAATATATACTTTTTAACAAAAAAAATTATTTATTTATTTCCATACATATGTAGCTACTGTGCAAAAGTCTTAGTGACCCATTTATTTATTTATTTATTTATTTATTCATTCATTTTCGTACAAACTTTGTACGAAATGATTGTTATTTTTACAACTTCTACATCACCAAGTCAGCACACACACACAAAAAAAAATTAGATTTAGATTTCCAAATATTTCAAATTTTAGATTTCCGCCACAAAATTAAATGTTGACAGAAAAAAAGTTTGTATGTCAGAAAAATAAAGCAACTTTATGACTAATATTATGTCCGAGAGCACTTTTCAGATTAAAAAAAGAAAACATAACGAAGGCTATTGGGTTTCGGTGCAAAATTACGAAATCAAGTGTGACAGTCAAAAGTGTCCAGAAGAACTGTGGCTGGTTCTGGATGGTTCTCAGTAGCACTTAGAACTCGTTTCCTTATAAAGCTGCACTCACTGTACCCGAAACTAGACCTACAATTTTTTGTTGTCGTTGTCACACCAAATATTGACTTGGTTTCATTTATTATCGTTGTTTACGTCTCTTTTTTTATAGCATTTTGTAATATAGAAACATTTAATTTCATTCTTTTTAAGACATTTTTTGCTCTACAGCATTTCTTTGCACATACCTAAGTATTTATTTATTTATTTATTTATTTTATAGCCCATCCCTTTATTCACTCATCTATCCAACCCGGGATCCCTTTGGCTGTAAAATAAATTCTACAAACCCTCCAGGACAGATTTTTTTTATTTAATTTCACAAACATAATCCAAAAATTCAGCTCCTTGGTTCATTCTTTCAAAAGTGTAAAATGACAGTTATGTATTAGTGCCGTAGAGATTTTTCTTTTATTAGTTTCATAAATAACTTCCAGTCACAGAACACATTTTTTTATGAAAAGGTCCAAGTTTTTTTTTACAACTTGGCCAACTTGCTTTTTGAGTTATTGGCCTTTGGCTTAAACTCGTTCAATTCAAGGTGAATAATGAGACTAATAACTTTCTGAAAACTCAATAGCAAATATATATATATATAATAGCGTAACAGCTTTGATAATGGTGGGTCGTGATTTCTTCCACTCCCACAAAATGTAAAACAAGAAAGATTCTGGACCTCCAAGCTACGCTTCACAGACCTCAGATCGAGAACCACTTGCTTGGTGTGTATGAGGTGAAGGTTTTCTTTACCTGCTGTAAAATTCCAACGCCTGACAAAGCGCATAACACAGATCATAAGGTTCAAATCTTGATAGCATCCGTATATAAATATAAATAGAAACCAAATGTCGAACCAGAGCCTTGGATTTTCGGTTCCACAATTCTCCAAGAGCTTCCAAGGTCCCATTGACAGATTTGCCTTTCAAGTGTTTGGGACATCTTTACTTGAGGTAAATGAACCGTCCTGCCAACTGTGGCAAGAAAGAAAACGGGTTTGAACGGAAATGTGAGGATTCGTTTTTCAGCCTTCGGTGCAAGTTCTTGAAACGCATCTCCAAATCATTAAAGGCCCAAATTAAAATTTTCAGAGCCTTCAGAGTGGGTATGTGTGGCATGACGAATAAAAATATTAGCAGACTTTAGTCTACATCCTTTCCAAAGAATAGAATATTCAGATTTGAAATATGTCCTGTCGTTCTAATTTGACAGATGAGAAAAACTCCACCGAGAGTGATCAAGAGTTTGAGCACCAGGACTCTGTTGGAGTGAGCAGTCCTGGCCCACAAGGATCATCTCCCTTCAAGCCAAGCATTGACGAAAGGGTCAAGGACAGACCCGAGCTTGACAAGAAAGAAGATTACGCGGACTCGATTAGAGAAAGCGACTCTGCTTTCAGCATCAGAAACCCAGAGAAGGACAAATCCGAAAGAGGGAACCCTAAAGATTCGGAAGCGTCCAGGAAAGAGGGCAAGGAACGCTTTACCCCGCTTCTGATCCAAACAGAGGGCCCGTCATCCTTTAGTGCCAATCACCTCCAGAGCCTAGCGCTGTCCGGTCTGCATGGTCAGCCTTTATTCAACCCGCTGAGTGCAGCAGGACACCCGTTACTGTTTCACCCGAGCCAGTTCGGCATGGCGCCTGGGGCTTTCTCGAGCATGGGCATGGGGCACTTGTTGGCATCGATGTCAGGGGCAAGCGCCCTGGAGAACGGAGGCCTGTCGCCTCAGGGCGCTGGCACACCTGGATCCTTCCCGTTCCACCTCTCGCAGCACATGCTCGCATCTCAGGTAAGGTCATCAATATTGTCTTTTTTTTTTAATTCCAGACTTGATTCACCATCAGGTTGTGTGAGATTCAACCCCATAGCCATGCCATGCTCAAATAAATGCACGTGAGTGTTTTAAATCAGTGCACCTTCCAGTCATGCCCATGATCTTCTTCCTGCAGGGTATCTCCATGCCGCCCTTCGGTAGTCTGCTCCCGTACCCGTACACCTACATGGCGGCGGCGGCGGCGGCTGCGGCGGCTTCGTCTCTCCCCGCCGGCGGCGTCGCGTCTTGTCTCAGTCGCAGCGCTTTACTGAGCGGCTCGCGACCCCGACTGCGCTTCAGTCCCTACCAGATTCCCCCGAGCTCCAGCCTGCTCAGCGCCGGACTTCCGGGTGTTGATCACGGAGACTCGGGTTCGGGCTCAGGTTCGGGTTCCTCCTCCTCCAAACCGGGCAGCAGGGAGGGCAGTCCGGCACCCGGGCCGCACGGATCCCCGCACGCGCCCGTCAAGGAAGCCGTGACCGAACTGCAGAGCATCCAGAGGCTCGTGAGCGGACTGGACAAACCGCGGGACGAGTCGGCGGGACGAGAGTCTCCGAAATGACCCGATTCTCAAATGATTCATTTGTATCTTTTTTTTTTTTTTAAATGAATTTGTTTAAAAAAAAAAAACGTCGTGCAAACACACACCGGATGTGGAGGAACAAACAAACCCCGCACTTCGGCGTCGGTTTATTCCTGAAGGTTCCAGAAAGATGCGGATGAAACTCACTCGAGACCGCGATTTTTTTTTCTAAAAAGGTTTAAATCGTGATCACGTGGGTTGAACAGAGTGATTCGCCCCGGAACCCTGTGGCTGAAAACACAATCTCCATCAGCGGATCATCATCTTCTCATGCGCTTTTTATCTGGGACTTTTTTTTTCCTCTATATATTATTATAATTATTATTATTTATATGTAATATTCAGAAGATCAATATAACGATGTAAATAAGTCGAATGGATTTTAGATGTGTTTTAATTTATTCAGACTGTACATTGGTGTGTAAATACAGAAAAAAAAAAAAATCCAAGGTTGCAATTTGTTACATTTATATTTGCCCCCCTCCAATTACCTGAGTGTATAGGATTATTATTATTATTATTATTATTATTATTATTATCTCTAGCGCTTGTTTGTATGGAACCCCGAGTGAGTGCGTGCGTGCGTGTGTGCGCGCGCGCGTGGGTGTGTGCGTGCACGCGCGCTTTCTGCTTGCAAAACTCAATTTCATACATTGTATTGCGTTGCGACTTTTTTTTTTTTAATACAGCGATGCACTAACAGGGAAATCTCAGGTTTCTTTTTTTCTCTCTCCTTTTTTTAATAAATAAATAAAACCATATCTGTCCTGGGGAAAGTCTTTAAAATAGTTCCTCTGCGCTTTTTTTTTTTTTGGAACATATTCGGGTAAATGACATGGTTTTTGTTGCATTTTCTGCATTTCAATAAAAGAGGAAGGTGTTGCACATTTCCGTGGCCACGTCTTCATTCACAGGTGTGTGGCTGATTAGCATATTAAACCCCTGGTATGACGTGGCGGATGGTAATTGGCCAGTGGTGGGACTAATTACAGGGCGATTCAAATATGTCACAAAAGGAAGAAATAATATATTAGTATAATTACATAAGTGAATATCATAATTCTAGCGCGCTCATTGGTCAAATTTCACGCTGTAAGGAGCCTTCGAGTCGTTCTGTTGAAATGTCGGAAGAGGAAATATCGGATTTAAAAGAAAATGTAATTCCAAAAAATACGAAACTAGCAACAAATTTTGGATTAAACCTTTTTACAGGTAGGTTTTTACCAAATTCGAACAGAAATTAAGAGCGCCCGAAAGGGAAAACCGAGCCGAGCTGCCATTTTGAATCCTCATTCACGGCTGCAATGCAAATTGCTTCCT
>JAODJS010000021.1:31795864-31806214 GCA_027576325.1 Sciades assimilis | reverse complement strand
ATATCTCCAAGGCTAATACAAGTAATTTCACCAGGTCAAGATTACTGTGAGGTCAAATGTCTATCCCCAAATCACAATAAGGCGTGTAGTCTACCGGGTGGAGGCATCCCCATCGACGCTGTTGGCGTCGAGTTCCATCTAGTTATTCAAAGCGACTAACAAGTGCATATAGCCAAGAGAATCCAACAGCGACCAGTGCTGACGTACTAGTGTAAACAAATACCATCTAATATCTGGAATGATCAGGGTAGTCAAGAAGCTGAAAACGCTTGGACAAATACATAGACAAGGAATTATTTAAGTATGTTTATTGTTTCCAAAGTTTGACAGCATTTGTATCTGCATTAAAACGGTTTGCCTATGCTTCTCTGACTGAGCTTTTGCTTCTTGAGCCGATACAAGAGACATCACGGTACAGTAGGCTGGTAGAGTTCTATTAGACTAGAGCTAGGTGCTGATGGTTATCGTTATGGTATTTGGCAGATGCTTTTGTCCAAAGCAACTTGCAGTATATAAACACTACATTATTAATAAACCAATACAATAATACAATTGCTTTACTCTGACATAGCCTACCATCCAGATGATAGCTGCTGCATGACTGCAGGATTGCCCTTTTTTTTTTGCTCTGGCTAGGCTCAGCCTTTAAGCAAACAAACTCTCCCTCTCTCTTACAGATAATTTTGCCAATTTTATTACTGTGTAGATAATTGTATGCCTCCATGCTTTTGTAGTTCCTTCACTCCTCGCCATTAACGCCCTCACTAAGAATAAAATAGACAGTCGGGCCACAACTTCATGTCGTCTGTCCATTCCATGAGGGTAGACGGATGGGGCACTTTGATCGTATTATCCCCAAAGCACGTCAGAAAATCGGAACCATGTAACCATCTTTTAGTTATCTTTTGAGCTTGCCTACCTAGCAGTTAGTGTTGACTACAAACGTCAAGATATCGGCTTCCGCTATGACGCAGCATTGAATCATGGGCAAGGTCAGAGTTTGGGAAAGTTGTCGATATTGTGGAGTGATCCGAAAACTCACTTTGAATTTTGCACTTTAGAAATAAACTTTTACTAGAATTCATGAACTTAGTTGAGGAAAGGAGAGCAAAAAAAAAAAAAAGGTACTCCATGGAAGGAACACTTACATTTTTGTTGTAATTTTTTCGTACTTCTCAAATTGTAGTCGCCCTTTGGGTGATCAAACGTCAACTTTTAGTGGCCCTGGTCAGGTTTTTATCACCACTGGTGACCGTGCGACCATCAAGTTTCAACCCTGGGGCTTGTTCCAGTCTGAAACCTTATCAATGCATACCCTCCAAGTTATAATTAATTTTCTTCCTTTGCTGCCTTCTTTCTGGCTTTAGAGACCCTGGAAGATCAGTCCACCTCCTGGGTACCAAGAAACGGGTCTTGATTTACGTTGCCTTTGTATTTTGAGGAATGGTGGGCCAAGTTGAGCTATGCAAACATCTCAGACTGACCTTGTGGCAGAGCAGGGTTTGAAAAATGCTTTCAGGTAGGTGGGGGCTAGTCTGGTTTTGGCTTTTGAAGTGAGCATCAGTGTTTTAAAATTTTGATGTGGGCAGCTGCATGAAGCTAGTTGAGGGAATGCAGTAATTGGGTGATGTGGGAGAACTTGAAAAGGTTGAACAATCAGGCAGCTGCATTCTGGATCATT
This sequence comes from Sciades assimilis, assembly GCA_027576325.1. Classification (NCBI taxonomy): domain Eukaryota; kingdom Metazoa; phylum Chordata; class Actinopteri; order Siluriformes; family Ariidae; genus Sciades; species Sciades assimilis. Next base: position 31,804,533 of record JAODJS010000021.1, on the reverse strand, counting down.
TGCAGGGGTTGGATGGCACAAGGGAAGATGGAGTTGCAGTAGTCCATGGTTAAAGGTTTTGAACAAGTAAAGAGAAATGATCAGATCCTCCTAATGAGGTAAAGATGACATGAGCATGTCAGGTTAAAGCACTAAGGAGAGAAGGATAGTTAGTTGTCTAGAACTACACCAAAATTGCATGCATGGCCAGATGGTGGTGTTTGAGATTTCTCCAGGGAGATCACAAGATGTTGAAATTGGGATGCATTTCCAGATATACAGCAGCTCCAGTCTTATGGGGCTTCTATCCATGACTAGATGTCTGCCCAACATGCTGAAATACAAGCTGAAACATCAGTGTCTGAGGAAGGAAAAGGAAAGGTTGTGTTGAGCGTCATTGGCATAACAGTGCTAACTATGAGGATATTACCTCACTGAGGTAGAATGTATAGAAGGACAATAGAAAAAGAACAAGCACTGATCCTTGAGACACCAAATGAAAAATGTGTATGATGCAAATGTGAATCTCCTCCAGGTAGGATGCTGCTGCTGCTGCTTCTTTCAGCTGCTCCCGTTCGTTTGGGGTCGCCATAGTGGATCTGTTCTGCATATTTGATGAGACATAGGATGCCCTTCCTGATGCAACCCCTCCCCAGTCTCTCTGTGCTTGGAACCGGTGCCAAGTATGCACTGTCTTGTACAACCCCACTAGCTGGGTATTTTTATCTAATCTGCATGTCTTTGGACTGTAGAGGAAACCGGAGCACCTGGAGGAAACCCATGCAGAATCCACACAGAAAGGCCCCTGTTGGCCATGAGGTTTGAACCTGGAACCTTCTGCCTGTGAGGTGACACTGCTAACCACTGCACCACCGTGCAGGTCACTTGTTGAGGTTTGGATGTACAAGCTCTTGTTTAGACCAGACTATTGAATATATTGTTTATCATAAGAATGCTACATATTGAATGGATAGGTGGGAGGACAAAAGACTTAAGAGTTCTCTTTAAGTGTGTTTCATTTTTAATTCCAACAAAGTCAACAAAAGATTGGCTACAAATCCTACCAAGTCTTGGTGAGATCTTTGTTTTGTGAACTGGCAAAGAGTAAGCATGTTCACTGTACACACCTATTCCAGGTGTTAGGACTATTAGTGAAAAGTTCTGTATTGCTATTATATGTTGATGGTAAATATTCTTGTACAGTAACCATAAAAGGCCCTATTTTTAATGTACAGATCACTGGCTAGGATATAGAAGCCATTCTTTCATATTCATACGATATGCAGGAATTTCAGGGTGTAATAGGAAGCCATTAAGGATTCAGCCCAGGAATCATACTTCAGCAATCCTCTAAAACGCACATGGTGGACTTTTATAAATAAAAAAAAAACCCACAAAAAACACCTTGAACATTATTCCTCAACAGAACATTTCACTGACGGGGGGGGACAAGTCCCATGATTACGACTGCAACTTGTGATTAGTTTGATAATTGATTAGTTGTGATTTTTTTTTTTTTTTGAACATTCAGGTTTAAAATTACTTTGCAGCAAATTAATCAACAGTACTTGACTCTTTACATTTAATTAAATAACAGTTCACTAGCTACAATTACTGATATGTATGTTGCAAGATGAGAATATTATCAAGGGGGTCTCTATGTCCAAAATGTGGACGCTGGCTTTTTTTTTTTTTTAAATCATCAATTTCAATGTGAACTGAAACCAGGATGCAGACTTAATGACTGACGGACATTAAAAATGTACAGTATACTGAGAAAACCCATGTACCGTATAATCGACTAGTGGGTTGGAAAAAATAGTTTAACTTCTTACAAGCTAATTGATTCATAAAAGCCTACTGTAGTGTCACTGCTCGCTGCCCATGAGTTGTTTTGAAGTGGAAATGTTCGTGTAGTCTAATAATACTGCAGTTAGATACATGACCATAAATGCGATACAACCAGAAAACTGGACAAGGTCCGAAAGATCATTTTGGTTCAAGCAGGGACATCACAGCATGAGATTTTTCACATTAACTTGTATCATGAGTCCAGCAGGATAGTATCCTATAAAGAGTTTCTCTGTACTCTGCCATCTCAGTCTGTTTTTATACAGTGAAGTAGTATGTGCGTGCCATGGTGTGCTTCCTAGCACAGTTGAACTAATCGATGAAGTTCCTTGCTAACTAGTTTTATCATCAATGTTTCTTGAGTTTTGTTTATTAGTAGTTGCAGCCCTACCCATGACTACAATAATGAAATACTGTATTTCCTGAGGAAATTGGTACAATTCTGACAGAATCTGAAATGGCCTCCTTTTAGACTCCTTGGCCTTGTTTTGTTGGCATACAATTATCGACTCTGTTGCAACGCATAATCTGTCAGCCCCCTTCTGGCTGGCGCATCAGTGCGGAAAAATCTTTGCAATGCTGCAGTGTTGGTTACTCCTGTACCAGTGAAACATGCACTACCTTGTCATTGTTGTGCTGAGGATGATCAACCACCAAAGAATATTGTCAGTTGTGCTCTTATGGAGATCACTTTCAATTGAGAGACAGGTTGGCTGACAAAGTCTACACAGCATCAGATGGATGACAGTTAATAAATATGTAACTACTCAAAAGGGTCCGTGGCCCTCCATAATTATTGGCACCTCTTATAAAGTTAAAGGGGAAAAAAAGGTTAGGAAAAAAATCCACCTTTTGGAGTTGCTTAATTTCACTTGTGAAAAAACAAGGGACAAAAACCCAACTGAAATATTTATTTAGAGAGAATTCCCTCATCAAGAAAATTATTTAACAAAACCACCCCTGGATGTTTTAGTGAACATAATGTAACCGAAGCATGTTTCCAATTTAAATTGTACAGTATTTGAGTTGACTGGAGTGTGTAGGAACTTTTCAAACTGTAATCCATGACTTCCTGATTAACTAGGGGCCAAATATGAGGTGACACAGAGGCCAAATTCCCTCAACTTGGGGAAAAATAAGAGAACATGCAAACCAAATGAGGGAGAAGTGTGTTGACCTTCATAAGTCAGGGTATGGTTATAAACAAAATGGCTAGCTGCCTGAAAATGTCCATTTCTACTGTTGGGGCAATAATAAAAAATGGACACCAACTGGAACTGTTACAAACTTGCCTGGAAGAGGAGCCAAGTTTATTTTGCCGTCATGTACAGTGAGGAGGACGATAAGAGAGGCAAAAAAAAAAAAGGCGCTTTTTGGCTTTGACTCACGGTGGGTTTGGCGTAAGAAGGATGGCTATAATGAAAAGAACCCGATCCCGACTGTAAAATATGTTGTAAGTTTTGGGGCTGTTTTTCCTCCAAAGACTTTGGAAACCGTGTTAGGGTACATGGCATCATGGACTCCATGAAATACCAGTACGTTTTAAATCAAAATCTGGCTGCCTCTGCCAGTAAACTAAAACTGGGTCGTCACTCGATCTTCCAGCAAGACAGCATATGTCCAAATCAACAGTGAGATGGTTTGCTGAGCACAGAATCAAGCTTCTGCCATGGTTACTCTCAGTCCCCTGACCTTAACCCCATTGAAAACCTGTGGGGTGAGCTGAAGAGGGAGGAACATGAGAGGGCTGAGGACCCTGGATGATCTGGAGAGATTGTGTAAAGAGGCATGATCTCTACACAAAGGTATTTTTCTCTGAATAAAATTTAATTAAAAGGTTGGATTTCTTTTTTTCCTCTCTAATGCTTTTTACTGTTTACAAAGGGTGCCAATAATTGTGGAGGGCACTGTGTTTAATAGAATATCTAGGGAGTGTAGAAACGGGGTAAGTGCACTGTGTAAACTAGAAAGTGCATTACATATTTTGAAACCACGTGGTGCACTTAAATGAAACAAGCCTACCAACATCATTGTTTGGTTCAATAGTCATTTGGAGTGACTCTGGATTTAACATCGCTTGATATGACGGACGTTTAAAAGTGCCTAAAGGCCCACTTATACTTTCATCTGAACAGCCTTTTCAGTGCCTTCCAAGCCGTGGAAAGGCACTTTGGATTGACCGCAGCAAAAATATATCACACATCACGCCTTGCTGTTTACTACCCACTTCCTTGACTGATGGACAGCTAGGATTCTTCCGCTGTTATGAAAGACAAAAAGCTATCACCTCTCTGAGGTTTGTTCCAGTTGGCTGTCAGAGGCAGTTGTTCTACATCATTACAAGTCTTTAGTAGTTAGTAGAACCAAATATCAAAGCTGTAAGACTTTAACTGCTTTTCTGATTCTCAAGTTTTCTGCTTTCCTTTTCCCAAATATCACTGGATAATTGCTCAAGTTTAAAATGTAAAAATTAAATAACCTTAAAATTATCTTTAGGGTGAACATATTGCTTTTATATTGACACAAATCTGAATCTTTTTGCTGGAACATGTTTCTGTTGTGCTTTTCCAGCTAATTTTGCAAAGAAATACCACTCCGAGTTGACAAAATAAGTCCTTCATAGTCTGTAGTCTGGGATCACAATGGGGATGTACGTGTCTAAGATTCAACACCAAACTGCTATTCTGCTTGAGAGCTTGGTGCTGTTCTTCCAAATTTTTTCGTCTGAGATCCAGCCCCAGTGTGTCTGGCTAGAAAGGGAAGAGCTTCATTTGACCAGAACACAGCCTCCTTGTTGAGCCTCCATCGTCTCACAGTCTGAGGGCACAGAGTGCATCTCTGAGTAGGGGGTGCCAGGCTCCAGGAGTGGGCTGAGGGTCTGAGGTGTTCGGGAGAAAGTTGGGCTGGTGAGAGAGGCATCAGCGTGATCCTGCACGGTTGGGTACCGGTCCTCTGACAGCTGAGTCTGGTGGAAGTAGGCCTGCAGAGGAGACTGCTTCTGTAGATGGAGCCTTTTCTGCTGGAGTCTAAAGATGGCATGTGTTTTTTTTGGGTGAGTGTACCTCAATTCCACAATTTACACGTGTAGGAAAGTAAGTTGTGAATTTTTAATAAGTCATTCTGCATAGTTGGTATATTAACCATTTGGGAGAAGAAACCAAGCATTTCTTGCACTCCTCACCTGTATTCCTGTAGTTGCTGCTCCAGTGTACGAGGTGTAGGATCCTTACAGAACATCTGCCCACTGCCAGCACCACTGACCAGCAGACTAGCCCTCTGGTAAAACACATACATCATTCCAACCTGTTTTCCAATTAATCAGTCCAACCCAAGCACTTTCATTTCATGGTCTGTATTCAGGTAAGTTTTGAAAAAGGTACGTTAGAGCCATGATGACTATGAGAAATTACAATGCATACCAATGCAAATTCTGGTTATTGTATCCTGCATAGAAGGCCAACTAGGCAATTAAATCCTGAATGACAATACCTGCAGCCTCTGAGCAAGACACTGTGTTTCCAGTGACTGCCGTCTAGACAGCAGATAGGGGTGCATTTTAGTTGAAAACACTGCTGTGTCCTTTCCACTACGACATTGATGAGCTTCTCCCTGCAGACCAAATAAAAACAATCCATTAGTTAAAGGGCAACCAAATGTTTATAGTGCATTTCTGAGATATCTGCTGGTAGACAGAAATTTTGGATTCTGTTTACAGGATAACTGGATGATGCTACTTGTTTTAACCTGCTGTTGAAGCTCCAGGTTTTTAGGCTGGAAGTTGGTGTCTCCATCTCTGGATCCCAGCGCCACTTGGGTTTTGTTCAACTCCAGAATTCCTTTGGTCCTGGCAAGATTTTGGAGGTGCTGCCGGAACACTACCAGACCTAGAAAACAAAAAGAAGAGTCGTGGAAATTAAATAACAGCCAAACAAACACAAACTGCATAAAATTACCAACTAATGAACAGATTACAGACCTTGACAACAAGATGCATCTCAGCAGATTATAGGAGCTAAATGGCAGGTGCTTTACTGTCAGTTTAATTGGACTGATTCATACCTTGACAAATGGAAGACTTAATAAAGGCTTTTTTTTAATTTGTATTTATTCATTTATTGGAGATCCAGAGTGAATATGAAATGGAGGCACAACAGGGTTTTTCATACAATCTGACACAAATGGGTTTTAATAGCAACGTCAAGTGAGAAAGTAACAGAAGAACAATGCAGAACCTGTAAATAGTCAACATCCAAGAAGTTAGCACCTTGTGTGAGAGAAGTGTCTGATGCTCGTCGTCCTTCACGAAAGCTGACTGATGAATGATTATGAGCCTTATGCTCCTCTGAGCTCAAGGTCTGGGGGCTGGGATTAGAAGGTTTCAAGCAGGGGAAGGTGGGATCTGCTTGACTGACGGGCATCGCTGTTGGCATGCCTCCATGGGGTGAAGGATCCTCGGCCAGGCTGAGGTCACTGCGTGTGGAGCCCAGATCGTACTCAGAGTCCATGCTGCCTAGAGATGGGTTCAAAGCCATGGAGAGGAGCTTCCCTATTAAAATAATATACCATTCCAGTATCAGTTCATGTGTTTCTGTCCACCTTGCTATTCAAGCATCCTTCTGACCAGCTGTCAGACAGAAATGGCCATTTCTGTTGTGCTACCTTAACAACTGCCCATGTGTAACTATTTTAATCATCCATCCATCAGTTCATCTTCACCATCTAGCTATCCATCCATGACTGTCTACTTACCTATTTAACCAAACTTCTGGGTCTGGTTGTTCAAAACATGGTTATCTTTTAACCAGTGGTTAAATCACTATTTAACATTGTTAAATATAACCAACTGTTGTTCAAAATTCCATTAAAGTTAACACGTCTCCCACCCTCCGTTATCTTTTAACAAAGTGGTTATGTAAACGTCAAAATGCCGTTCATCTTACAGGTGAACGCTGCTGGCATGTTCCCGATTGTTAATACATGCCGTCCAAAACAATACAGATGAGGACCAAACGAGTAACTTCAGTACAGCGAGACAGAACTTCAACATTGGTACCGATTTGGTAGAGAATCTGTTATATATTTGATTTGTTGCAAGATGATTTGGAACATCCAATGTGAAGAAGCCATGCATTGTTCTTTGAGGAGCAGGTTCTTATTGCCCGTAGATTTTATGCAAGCGGCAGTTGTTTCCTCCCTGAGTCATTGGCGATACAATGGGCATCGAGAGAGGAACTGTTAGTAGAGTGATTTAAAGGCATCATTGCATCGTTTTTTCATTAATTGTGCGGTGGTCTCTAGTATGAACAAATGCCCCGTGAGCCGGTTTTGGTGAAAAAAAAAATAATGCTGTGGTGCTCCTGTTTCAGGCTGTTCTAGTTTGGTGGAGGAGTGGGTGGCGGGAGAACGACAGGATTTCAGGTCTTACTCATGAATATTCATGACATGTAAACATATCGCTTCTGGTTGGCTAACAGCACTGTGACGCTCCCTCCAGTGGGTTATGGGCGAGGCCATGACTACTAATTTTCGAAGTGACAAGTTCGTAGGGCTTTTTCTGATTTGCTTGTTTTTCCATCTATTTTCTTTCATAGGCTAATACAGGGAATGGGGGTAGAAGAACATTTTCATGTGCAGCATGCATATGCAACTCGGAGTGACCTATGGTATTTCAAAAAGAGCCAGTATTAAACGGTTTGTCATGGAATGGCACCTTTTAATGAAGGACACAAGGGCATTTGTCACAAGTCCAATCAGTACATTACATGGCCTCATGACGACATACAGGTGCGGCGAGTTAAGGAAGGGGTTTACCTTTCCAGCAGTTTTCCAAACGTCCTTGACTGTATAGATGGTACCCATATCTTGTTGGAAAGGTGGGCATGACATTGTGGGATTGGTTTTGACATGGTGTGATGCCAATTGGTTCGTTAATAGTATGGTTAAATTAGGTTCAAGAACATTTTTTAATGGCTGGTTAACTAACAGCAGGTTAAAGTTTTAACAGATGGTTACAGGCTAAACTGCTGTTAAAATAACCAGATTTTGAACAACCGGACCCTGGTCATTTATGAGGGGAGGAAATAAATATTCAACATGTCAACTAATTTTCTTTTAAACATGGCTCCAGTGCAGCTCTTCACATGAAATGTTGAGCAAACATTTTTAGGCTAGATTTTTTTAATGGATTGGAATTTTTAAAGTTTTTTCTTTTTTTCTGTGTAGGTTTATTGCATTAATACCTAATGTCTGCTCAACATTTTCATGTGAACAGTTACACTGGAAATATATATAATAAAAAAAATTATACTAATTTCCCTTACTGTATCAAGCTATCATTTATCCATCAACCATCCAATAAACCCATGGAACAATCCAGCCATTTATTCCTTTCTTTCTGCTGTCTGTCTATCCATCTAGCCATCCCTGTAATTTTAACATCTACAGTGGTGCTTGAAAGTTTGTGAGCCCTTTAGAATGTTCTATACTTCTGCATAAATATGACCTAAAACATCAGCTTTTCATACAAGTCCTAAAAGTAGATAAAGAGAACCCAGTTAAACAAGTGAGAGACAAATATTATACTTGGTCATTTATTTATTGAGGAAAATTATCCAAGATTACATATCTGTGAGTGGCAAAAGTATGTGAAACTCTAGGATTAGCAGTTAATTTGAAAGTGAAATTCGAGTCAGGTGTTTTCAATCAATAGGATGACAAATCAGGTGTGAGTGGGCACCCTGTTTTATTTAAAGAACAGGGATTTATCAAAGTCTGATCTTCACAACACATGTTTGTGGAAGTGTATCATGGCACGAACAAAGGAGATTTCTGAGGACCTC
>JAODJS010000021.1:25105778-25118930 GCA_027576325.1 Sciades assimilis | reverse complement strand
CATCCATCTATCTATATCCATCTATCTATATCCATTCATCCATCCATCTATCTATATCCATCCATCCATCCATCCATCTATCTATCTCCATCCATCCATCCATCTATCTATCTATATCCATCCATCCATCTATCTATATCCATCCATCCATCTATCTATCTATCTATCTATCTATCTATCTATCTATATCCATCCATCCATCCATCCATCCATCCATCCATCTATATCCATCTATCCATCCATCCATCCATCTATCTATATCCATCCATCCATCTATCTATCTATATCCATCCATCCATCCATCCATCCATCCTATCTATCCTATCTATCTATGTCCACCACAATGTAAGTAAAATGTTATGATTTAATTAAAAATCTTTTTAACCAACTGTATTACTTTTGTTGGTAACTTCTGCCAACAAATTGTAGACCATCTACATCAAAAATCAATATCTTCTAGCAAAGCAATAATCTCTGGTCCTTAGAAACCTACTTTACACCATTTCAGATTTGCTACCCTTGGACTGCAGGTTTTGGTCTTCAGCCTTAGTTCTAAATGGGGTCAGATTTGAGGTGAATTGAGGTTCCCTTACACCAGAATGAAATAACTACTTTGTGTTACTAGTATTATATAATAAAATAAAGTATAATACACTGTCCAGCCAAAGAAAAGTTGCACACTCTAATATTTTTTGGACCGCCTTTAGCTTTGATTATGGTGCACATTTGTCATGGCATTGTTTCAACAACCTTATGCAATGTCACAACATTTATTTCCATCCAGAATTAATTTTTCGCTGAGATCTTGGCTTGACGACTGGAGACTTGAACCACTCTGTAAATTCTTCTCCAGCACATCCCAAAGATTTTCATTGGGGTTAAGGTCAGGACTCTGTGGTGGCCAAGTCTCATCTCATCTCATTATCTCTAGCCACTTTATCTTATTCTACAGGGTCGCAGGCAATCCAGAGCCTATCCCAGCAGACTATGGGCGAAAGGCGGGGTACACCCTGGGCAAGTCGCCAGGTCATCACAGGGCTGACACATAGACACAGACAACTATTAATTCTAGTGATTTTTTTTTTATTAAAGATGTATGCTGTACAATCATTCTGCCACGGAAAAAGAACAGTTCAAAGAAATTACTGAAAGCCCAAATACTGCCATGACATTCATATTCAAGATGACATTCATGTCATTGTATGTAAAAGTCTGACTACAACTGTATTAGCAACATCAAAACCTAATCATGTGACCCTCAGACAATACTCATGTTGTACACACAATTTCATTCAAATCCGTTCACTGCTTTTTGAGCAATGTTGGAAACAGATAAAAAATCCTGGATTCACATACATATCCAGATTTGCACCAAAATGCAAGCAGTTGGCCAATGGCCCACCTTTCTTCAAAATTTCACCAAAATCTGTTCACTACTTTTTTGAGTTATGTTGGTAACAAACATAAGTGGAGGCAAAAACATAACCTCCTTCAAAAATGTTGGCTAAGGTCATCCTAATTTATTTGATGTAGCTACGCAGTTTAAGGACAGTTCAACTGTCCTTAACTATGTCCCCATAATGAAGCAATCAGCCAGGATGTTTTTCTGACACTTGAAGAAACTGATTTGAATTAAAATGTCTGCAAGGGGAATAAATCTTAACATAATGGTACAGACATTTGGACAGATAATGAGAAAAGGCATCATGATTTCAGTTGTGTTAACATTTTTGCTAAATCTTTTTTTTAAATTGCATTTTATATTTACATCTGAAATTTTTTTCACCTCCATTTGTTTGTTTGTTCCCAACATAACTCAAAAAAGGGGTGAACGGATTTTGATGATATTTTGAGGAAAGGTGAGCCATGGGACAAGGAACAATTGATTAGATTTTGATATAAATCCGGATATGTATGTGGATCCAGGTTATTGTAATATGTGGTGTGGCAGAGGTAAGCGCTCTACTGAATTCCCTTCTATTTATTAGCTCACATGGCCATAGGTCGAGGAGCTATTGATATCACGCATCGTCTGCCATCTGTCTATCCGTCGTCTTTCCATTCACAATTCACAAAAATTGCTATTCCTCCCTGAGTTTTCAATGGATTTTTATTCTGATTGTTTTGTTTGGAAGATGTAATCAATCTGCATAATTGGTTATTCCCTGATTTTGTAATCTCATTAATAAGTTGGTAATTAGGGGCGGCACAGTGGCTAGCACTGTCGCCTTACAGCAAGAAGGTTCTGGGTTTGAGCTCAGTGGCTGATGAGGCCTTTCTGTGTGGAGTTTGCATGTTCTCCCAACGTCTGCATGGCTTTCTCCAGGTGCGCAGATTTCCCCCACAGTCCAAAGACATGCAGGTTAGGCTAATTGGTGGCTCTAAATTGACCGAAGTATGAATGGCTGTCAGTCTCTTGTGTATCATGAGTGGCGAGCTGAGGTGAAGTGAGGACCTAAGAGCAGACTCAAAACAGGCAGTGTAAAAAGAGAAAACTTATTTAACAAAGTAGATAGTAGATGGCAGAAAGGCAAAAAGGTACAGTAGGGCTCAGGCAAAAAAAAAAACAGGCCAGGAGGTCAAAAACACAGGAGCAGGTAGACACAATCAGGGACAAAAAAAAACAGGGCAGAAAAATCTTCACAAAAACTGATGGACACAGGGACAAGGAAAATCCAGGCAGAGTTAGCAAAAGATACGATTCCAAAAGAACAGGTGGGCAAAGACAGGGACCAAAAAAAAAAAAGCAAAGTAAAAAAAAAAATCAGGCAGGGGGAATCAAGAAGCTACAATACCAATAAGCTGTAGTAAGGTAAGGAAAGTCTACAAGAAACAATCTAGCAAATAGAGTAGTGCCAAACAGTTCTTAAAAAGCCGTGGCTGATGGGAGAGGAGTGGTAGCAGGTGTGGGAGTGCCGCATCAGGAAATGGCCTTCAGCAAGGCAGCACTGAATTCCTGTTCTGGATCTGGCCTGGAGCCAGCATGGAAGTCCCACAATCTAAAGCATGGATGGATTGGACCAGACTATGACACTGTGATGATTTGGCAACTTTTCCAGGGTGTACCTGGCCTCTCACCCATAGTCAGGTAGGATAGGTTCCAGCTTGCTCACAACCCTGCACAGGATAAGCGGTTATGGATAGTAGATGGATGGAAGTTGCTAATTAGGCTGGTTAACAAACTTTGTGGAAAATCACTACTCCTCCCTCAGTTTTCAGTGGATTTGAATTCTGACTGTTTTGTTTTGTAAATCAAATTGTTCTAATGAAGAACAATTTAGCTAATTATTAACAAGTCTGGTTTCTCATGGTACACTTGTGAGCTACTGCATTCCTGACACTCTGGTTTATTTATTTAGATGCATTTACCTTTGGTACATTAGTAACTACTTCAAAGTCAAAAATCACTCTGTAAAATATTTGTTGTAAAATTATGTTTATGAAAGTGAGAAAACAACATATTTAAAAATAAATCCCTTGAAGATCCTCATCCGGTCACCCTGAAAATGAAATTATAAACATTTGAAATTAATTGCAGAAAATTTTGTGCTCCTTTTCCTGATCATAGGCTAATTATTGCACTCACTGATCTCTATGTAAAAAATCTGGGTAGACTGATACTGATGGATTGGCTAGTCAGAGTGAAGCAATCTGACTGTCATATTACCACTCATATCGGATCAGTATGATCATATCTCTGCCTAGGAAGCTACACAAAACTGGACATGATACTCATCAAATTGTTAAGAAATAAAAACCACAGTCTGGGCATTTTATTTATACATGTGTGTCAGTGTGTGAATGGTTGATTTTTGTGGGAGTGTTTGATTTTATCATAATGTACAGTATTGAATACGTTTTATTGTCATGGATGCATTCAGGAAGATTAGTGCAGATTTTATTATTATTATTATTATTTCAACCAAATAAAAAATACATAGACAGTACATACATAACAGAGGAGAAAACAAAGTGTACATTACAATGACAGAACGGTTCTGGTTTACACAGAGATGAAGACAGCATGTGGGTCACGGTCCATAAAAGTAAAGACTTTTTGTATTGCCCAGAGACATGTGAACCCTCATGATTTTATTATCGACCTACCTCCCTCTCAAGGTAACACCACCATAATGGTGACCATTGACCGATTTTATAAAGCACTTAAACTCATCCCATTGTCAGACATCCCCACTACTTCTCAAACTGCTGAACTGTTGTTTCAACAAGTATTTAGATACTATGGCATCCCTGAGGACATAGTCAGTGACCGGGGTCCCCAGTTTATTTCATGTTTCTGATCAAGCTTTATGGAAAGATTGGGAGTATTGGTAAGTCTCATCTCCAGCTATCACCCCAGTCTAACGGCCAAGTAGAAACAGCTAATCAGGAGATTGGTTGTTTCCTGAGGATCTACTGCATGCGCAACCAGGGAGACTGGGCATGCTTCCTTCCTTGGGCCAAGTAGGCACAGAACTTGCTCAAACACTCAGCTACCCAGTTAACACCTTTTCAGTGCATACTCAGCTACCAACCATCCTTGTTCCCCTGGGATGACACACCCTGCCAAGTACAAGCAGTCAATGACTGGTTCTCATGCACTCAAACTGTCTTGGAGGAGGTCCATCAGCATCTTGAATCAATGTGCGCCAAGTACAACGAATATGCAGACAAGCATAGAGATGAGACTCTGAACTTTTCCCTGGGTGACAGAGTATGGGTGGTCACAAGGAACCTGAGAGAACCTAACACGTAAAAAAAAATCCAACAACGCTACATTGGGCCATTCAAAGTTCTACGCCACCTTAACGAGGTATCTGACCACCTGAAACTTCTTCCTCATAGCCGAGTGTCTCTGACCTTCCACATATCACAGCTAAAGCCAGCTATCCTGGGACCCCTTGCCAGCAACACAACAGTCCAGGAGCACATGACATTTTATCTGGAGGGAGAACCCATCTACCAGGTTAACAAGATTCTCGACTCAAGGCGAAGAGGAGGCCAAGTCGAGTACCTGATAGACTGGGAAGGATATGCACTGGAGGAACAAAGTTGAGTCAGGGACAAGGACATTCTAGACCCTCTCCTAAAACAGGAATTTCATACTCAATATCCCAACAAACCAGTACCCAGAGACAGGGGCCGTCCAAGAAAAATTGTAGCTCCCAGAGGTAGCTCCTCGGGGGTGGGAGGTGGGGGGGGTGTTCTGTCAGTAAACCTGCTGAGGAAACTACAAGCATGGATGCCCTGAACTACAAGTACCAAGACACACAGCGCCCTCTGTCGCTGGCATACTGAATCTCAGCTGTTTTCCATTTCCTCAATTACTGGTCCCTCTATTTAAACTCCCCAAACACACACATCCTTGTGAAATATCATCCTGTTAGCTCAGTTTGTGGCAAGTCTTGGATCTTTTCTGGCTGCTTCTTGTGTGCCTGACCTTTAACTTTTTTTTCCTAGTTTTTGCTCTTTGTCTTTCCTTCACTAAGTTGTTCGTCGATTGTCTGACTCTCGTTAGTTTTCTGACTGATTTGTCTATTGTTTTGGCTTTGTTGATAGTCTGCGCTTTGCTCTCCTCTGCACATACGGTACATCTGTAAGTGCCTGCATTCTAACCTTTTCTTTTCACATGCAAGTACACTCAAGCCAAGAACTTATAAAATCTGGATAATCTGGTGGTACTGTAATGCCAAAAAATAAATGAAATAGATAAATAACACATATCTGGGGATCACGTGACCCTTCGACCGCAATGCCTGCGTAGTTTCTAGCTCTGCTGATCTAGTCATATTTTTCATTTAATCCTAAAATATATCTCGGATATTTCGACGCCTACCCCATCATGAACACTCACTTATCCAAAGAATCACGGAAAAGGGAGCTTGAACTGTCGCCTTCGAAGAAAAAGATAAAAGATTCCAGTTCCACCATCAGCAAGGACGACCTCGACGTGGCCATTGCTAACGGTATAAAGCTCGCACTTCAGGAACAACAAAATGCTCTTGATGCAATAGTTAGCTCTGCAGTTAAAGAGGCTATGGACTCAATCTTGGTTCCTGCTTTACGTGAGATGCGCACAGAACTACAGAAGACGAATGAAATGGTAAAAGAAAATAGCGCTGAACTAGCAAGAGTGGCTATGGCTGCTAAACGCACACAGGACCGAGTGGACTCAGTGCAAGCTTCAGCACGAGAGGACAGAAGATCGGTTAATGACTTAAAGACACACATCGAACAACTCACCACAAAGCTGACCGACTTGGAGGATAGGGGTCGCAGAAACAACATCAGAATTGTTGGCCTACCAGAAACTTCAGAGGGCTCCGACACTGTTGGCTATCTCAAGATTAACCTTCCCAAATGGATCCCATCACTGGCAGGTCGTGATATTGACATTGAGCGAGCACATCGAGTATACGACGGCCGTGATAATAACTCCAACAAGCCGCGGACCCTTATCTTCAGGCTACTACGGTGGCAGGACAGATCTGCCATTCTCAAAGGTGCTCGCAAAGCATATCCAGTGAAGCACACCAACAACTCGACTCTCCTGTTCTTCCCCGATTTCAGCCCGGCCACAACGGCAAAGAGAAAGAGCTTCAGTCCTGTCATGAAGAAGGCTATAGCCATGGGTCTGGAACCGTTTCTCATCTACCCTGCATTGATGAAGGTGGAACACCACGGCAAGAAGATGACTTTCGACTCCCCTCAAGCGGCGGAGGATTTCATCAGCTCCCTGCCTCGGCGATTGAATCCTGTATCGGCGCTGAGTGACAACGGAGCCGCCGCTACCCCTGGCCGAAACAGCGAAGGCAAGCAGAGTGGTGGTAACCAACTAGCAGGAGAAGGCAATTTAGTGGACATGAATGAATAAAAGTTAGCCAATGGTAGTAAAACTCTTAAGTCAATAGTACTGTCACTGTCACATGTTATTATTAGTGGATATGCAACGTAGCGATAACATGCATTTTTATTTCCTATTGCAAGGTTCTTTGCAACGTTCTTTTTTCCACGACGAGACTTTCATTATGCTAACGCTAATGTTGCAGTAGGTTGACGTTATAAACAACGCCACTGGCAATGCTACACTTGCACACTAACTGAATACTGTTAGGTAGGCTAGTTGTTGATGTCTATCTCTAACGATAATGTTTCAACGAGGTTACAACCGTTACATGGGCGCTATTAAGCTGTTTTTATGACGCCCTCATATTTTATAATCTATCCATCACCCTGCACTGGGTGGGTGAAGAAATATTCATTTTTTCTTTTTTGACTAGGTGAGTGCCTGGTGCTATAGCTATCCGTTGGAGTGGATTGGTCACGGATCAATCAATTTTTGTGTTTTTACAGGCCTATAGAAATATTTCTGTGCGGTCTGTGCCATGTTTTCTTTTTGTATATAGTTTCTCCCTCCCCTCTCCTCCCCCCTCCTATACAGACATATTTTCACAACATACCACAGCTATCTTAGCATTAGTGAAATGCAAAAATATTTGGCAGGAACATGTTGGCTTTGTTTTCCCTTGCACATCAACTTATCTATTTAGTTATCTTCAATTAGAAACTGATCTTAGCTGCTTGAAACACAAATGCTACCTTTGATTATTTTATCACTTAATGTGAATGGACTCAACTCCGCTATCAAAAGAACGCGTGTCCTTGAATACCTGCATCGTAAAAAGGCGGACATCGCCCTGATTCAAGAAACACACCTCAGACCAAGCGATGTCGCCCGTTTTCAAAACAAACACTATAAACTAATTGCATCCTCTTGTGCATTAAATAAAACAAAGGGAGTATGCATATTGATGAAAAGGAAATTTGATCTTGAAATCAAAAATAGCACAAATGATGAGAATGGCAGACTAGCTTTTGTCACTGGCAATATTCTCCATCACAAACTAGCATTTGTATCTATATATTGCCCAAATGAGCCAGACAGAGACTTCTTTACCTATATTAGCAACACACTATTAGAACAAAATGACTGTTCTTTAGTTATTGGAGGTGATTTCAATGCGGTAATTAACCCTGTTCTTGATAAATCAAATCCAGATGCAGTAACCAATCTTTCATCTACTTTGTTGAACTCACTCATAAAAGATCTTAACCTTGTAGACCTATGGCGTATGCAAAACACTGATTCTAGGGATTACACCTTTTTCTCCAATAGACATAAGACCTTCTCTAGGATTGATTATATATTTGTTAGCCCATCCTTAGTCTCAGGGAACACCGCCATCTCTATTCAGCCAATTCTGTTATCGGATCATTCTGCTTTAGTATGTAACATCGATCTGCCCAACACTAAGACCAGGGCCCCCAGATGGCGTTTAAATACGTCCTTGTTATCTAACCCTAGTTTCCTTATTTTGCTCAAAGCCCAATTGAAAGAATTTCTGGATATTAATGCAAATGATGACGTCAATCCTCAGGTGTTATGGGAGGCCACAAAATGTTTTATTCGTGGCTTTTCTATCTCATTTTCTTCAATGGTGGCAAAAACAAAAGCCCTCCATATCTCTAATCTAGAAAATAAAATTGAATCATTACAGACCCTGCAAAAACATAACCAGACAGATGACCAGTCTGCACTACTAACATCATTGAAAGCTGAATATAATGCAGCAGCCATCTCCAAAGCAGAATTCATCTTACATAGAACCAGACAGAGGTACTACTTTGAATCAGAGAGACCTAGTCATCTGCTGGCCCTCATGCTTAAAGACTGTGAAACAAAAGCACATATCCCAGCAATTAAAGCTGCTGATGGCAAAATTACAACAAACTCCAAAGCCATCAATAACACATTTACATTATTTTTTGAAAATCTTTATAAATCTGAGATTAACTTCAATGATGTCATTTGTACAAGCTTCTTAGATAGGTTGGACTTATCCAAGGTCTCACAGGCAGACCAGAGTGACCTTGAGGCTCCACTAGAACTAGATGAGCTGCATAGAGCCCTGAAATGCCTAAACAAAGGCAAATCACCCGGTTTAGATGGCCTCCCACCAGAGCTATTTTTAGAACTTTGGGACATGGTGGGTCCACTTATGCTTGACTCTTTTAATTTCGCCATTGATAATGGGACTTTCCATAGAGACCAAAAAACTGCACTCATCACTCTTCTTTTAAAAAAGGGAAAGGACCCTCTTGAGTGCTCTAGCTTCAGACCAATATCCCTGATCACAACTGATCTAAAGATATATGCAAAGGCTCTTGCACTGCGCCTTGAAAGGGTCATTCATTCATTAATTAACACAGATCAAACAGGATTCATACAGGGGCGGTTTGCATCCGATAACATGAGAAGGTTACTACATGTTATAGACGCTGCAGATGGCCACCCAAGTCCATGTGCTGTATTTTCACTCGACGCAGAGAAAGCCTTTGATAGGCTAGAGTGGCAGTATATGTGGGCTGTTTTAAAATGTTTTGGGTTTGGTCAGAAATTCATTACAATGATCCAAACACTGTACCACTCACCCTTTACAAGCGTCTTGACAGGGGACCTGATCTCGCCTCCATTTAAATTGCTGCGTGGAACAAAGCAGGGCTGTCCACTTTCCCCTCTTTTATTTTGTTTATCCCTGGAACCTTTGGCACAGTCCATTAGGAAATCTACAGCTTCCCCTATGAGGATTGGTGATCACAATCACATTATATCTCTGTACGCCGATGACATTATTTTGTTTTTAGACAACTATGACACCTCCATTCCCCCAATAATTAAAGAATTTGATTACTTCAGTAGCCTCTCAGGCTACAAAATAAATTGGTCAAAGTCTGCCTTAATGCCTCTAAATAATAAAAGCGTAAAATCCTCTATACCTGCATATGTTCAAGTCAAAAGCTCATTTACATATCTGGGTATTGTAATTCATAAAAACATACATAAGATAAACAGTGACAACTTCAAAACTATGTTAAATAAGATAAAGTCTGACATGCAAAGATGGAAGAATTTAAAAACAACAATTCAAGGCAGGATTAATACAGTCAAAATGAACATATTGCCACGCATCAATTTCCTTTTCTTTATGCTGCCACTCCCTCCCCCTCCAACTTACTTTAAAGATATACACTCCATGGTTACTAAATTTATCTGGGATGACAAAAGGCCTAGGATTCGCCTGACAACTCTGCAACGACCAAAATTGTTAGGTGGGCTGGCAGTACCAAATTTTGAATTTTATTATTGGTCATTCCAAATCAAAGCACTCAGCACATGGGTCAAACCAGATATTACAACTGCATGGAAAACCATTGAATCTGCAAAGGTTGCACCACACAGGTTACAAGACATTTTGTTTGCCAATATAAGTACAAAAGCACTCAATAAATTTGGACCTATTATTGCAAATTCGATACAGGTATGGAAGAAGGCGGAACGATGGATGGGTGGCCCGTTCAAATTCTGTAAGAATACACCACTATGGCACAACTTCAATTTATTATGCGGCAACAAACCATTTTTTCAACCGTCTTGGTCATCGCTTGGTGTAAACACCTTTGGTGATATGTACGACGCTGACGGTCTTTGCGCTATTCAGGATTTAAGGACACGCTTTTCTTTACCGGCATCTTCTTATTTTGTGTACTTCCAGTTAAGATCAGCCTTAAAAGCTTATGGAGTACCCTGGGACTCTCCCCTCACCTCCCATCCCATGTTAGATTGGATCTTGCCCAGATTTGGCAGATCGTCTGTTTCCATAATATACAGCAAACTAATTGAACATAATATCAAGGCTTTGTCAGTTGAATCTCTTTGGAATAGGGAACTGGGAGAAATTCATATTGACATAGATTGGGACACTGTGTGGTCTAATTTAAGTTTGACCTCTAAGAACTTAGCGCATCAACTTATTCACTTTAAAACCATACATAGAGCATACACCACACCCTATAGGAGATACCAGATGAAACTACAGGCTTCATATGACTGTCATATATGCAATAACACATCACCTGGAACTTTTCTACACATGTTTTGGAACTGCCCAATAATATCTAATTTCTGGACTCATGTGAACTCTGTATTATCTGATATTCTGGATGTGTCTTACATTTCTAATCCTGCTCTTTGCCTTCTTAATGATACCTCTGATATGTCTCTTAAACAAATCCAATACAAGATGTTATTTGCTGCATTTACATCTGCAAAGAAAACAATTACAAAGAACTGGTTTACTCCAGATATTTGCATGAAGTCATATTGGATCCAAAGCTTGCTTAAGATTGTCAATCTTGAACTTACTACTGCTAGGCTAAATAAGGCCAGACCTGCAACTGTTGATTCTTGGGAAAACTTTTCATCCAGTATAATCTCTTGGATGAGACAATAGTCTATTGCTGCACTACACACCTAGACACATCCTTTTGTCATTGTATTCCTTATTTATTTTGATTTATCTTAATTATCTCTATTTTGTACTCCACTATTGCTGTACAGTGATGATCTATGTCTGTAATCCACCCCCCGCCCCACCCCACCCCACCCCTGTTGAAAAACAAATAAAATGTTGATCACAAAAAAAAAAAAGTAATACAACTTTTTTTTTTGTATTCAGCACAAGTTCAGCTCCAATAATATCTATGTAGTATGCATGTCATGATTGTACTTTTTAAAATATAACAGATAAATGAAGCTGTTGTAAAAAGCAGTTTTAGAACTGTGTTGGAATGTGTGAAAAAACATGACCTTAACTATCATTTTGGTCACTTGAGGTGATTCTGTTCAGTCCTAGGAATGTATCAAGCTCAAAAACTTAAATCTGCTCCACTGATTTGGACAAACAACTGGCCATCAGAAATTTTTTGTCCTATTGTTTTGAGATAAAGGGTTGGCAGTGGGAGGGGTATTCAATGAGAAGAGTAAAATATTCCATTCCATTCAATGAGAAGAGTGAATACAGTACCTCTCCCACTGCCAACCCTTAATCCCATCAGGTCAAGTGATCAAAATGGTTCATCACAATGGGTAATGTTTTTTTTCACACATTCGAACACAGTTCTAAAACTGCTTTTTACAACAGCTTTGTTTATCTGTTGTTGTTTTTTTAAGTACAATCATGACATACGGTATACTTTATAGATATTGTTGTAGCTGAACTTGTGCTGAATACAAAAGTCATATGACTGAAAATGCTGCTTAGATTTGTTGAAATTGACATCATCAGAGCATGCCAAAATCATGAGAGTGCCAGAAAAAGACGAAGAAGACAAGAGAGCAAACAAGCCATTGCACATTTTGTTTACTTAAGAAGCACGCAAAGATAAACAGGAAATTTGCCTGAGTAAAATTTACTCAAATTGAATAAAATGTTGTTCTACACCAGATAACATTTGGTCCCTCTGTAAAATTAGTGAAAGTTACTCTTTTGATTGAGCTGTTTTTCCACAGACAATTCTCTTCAATTCAGTGTTAATATTTTACTCTTTTTGGTGGTATTTGACTCTACCCAGTGTGTCTTCAAATTAACTCTTGTACTATTTTACTCAGTTCAGAGCTACAACCAACTCTGTTCCTGTTACACAATTACTATGTAATTTTGCTCTCACTCGGACTCCAAATTTTACTGTATAAACTCAAAATAGAGCAAAATTAACTTTTTTTAAAGAAATCTGTTTATTGATGAAAACCAAAGTGATACAGAGCGTCAAGTAGACATTGTCTTCTAAGACAAAGATAGTAAAAAGCAGTTTCCACCTTATTTCCTTTTATAAAACATGGAACATCAATAAACAGTACAATAAAGTAAATTTCAAGCAAAGAAAATAATAAAAAAAAAATAATAATAATAATAATTGGGGGGAATAATACTTGAATAAGCCCAGGTGTTCAAGAGCAGCTTTGTGTGTACTAGACCTACACACTCAAAAAGATCATGGGAAGGTAACATAAGCTATGTGGAGTCCGCCTCTAGTTCTTTTAACTTATCAAAATAAGTGATAAGGGGTTGCCATCTTAAGTAAAAAAATTTTTTCATTGACCCTCTAAGAGTAAATTTAATCTTTTCTGAGGGTTGGTCACGCCTTGGTCTTCCGTGGTTGCGCGTGATCGAGGAATAATGGTCTCCCCGACAAAGAGATCGTAGCTCGGTTTTTTGACATGTCAAAAAACTGAGCCTCGACCTAAAAGTCGCA
>JAODJS010000021.1:22683072-22694045 GCA_027576325.1 Sciades assimilis | reverse complement strand
GCCCAATACAAAATGTCAATTTCCCAACATTCTACAAAATGGAGATACACCATTTTGCAAATAAACCCTTCATATATTAGTGCTCTAATTAGTGCTCTATTTGTCTCTGAGGTGACAAAAGGAAGAAATTTTGAGTCAGAGGAACAAGACTCAAAGGGGAACCCACCCTCATCTGGGTGGCACTGGATAGGCTGATTTCACTTCTAAAACTTCAATAATCATTAAATACACAGTTTGTTTTTTGTAAACTAATTAACATATGTAGCCACAAAAATATGTCTCTCCAGTCTGCTAATTATTAATTTCAGACCCCTGGGACCATATTCTGAATTTGCAGATTTCATCTCAAATCTGGCTTTTTTTTTTTAAACAAAGCTTTATTTGTTGGAGACTTTAATATTCACATTGACAATACAGAAGATCTTCTGAAAACAGGATTCATGTCCATTCTAGATTCAGGAGGAGTTAATTAGAACCATCATTGAACCCACTCATAATGGTGGTCACAATTTTGATCTAATACTAACATTCGCTTTAAATATAGAAAATATAGTCACACTAGCACAGCCTGAAACTACCTATTATCTCATCTTGTTTGAAATATAGTACATCTTAGTAACATAGTAATAATAAAGGCACCTTCCCACCCACTCGCCGATCCGATGGTGTCCCCCCTCCCTCCTTTTGTGTTTCTGTGTCGTCTCCCTCCCAGGTGAGTGATCCCCAAGCCGCCATGATGAAGTGAAACCTAGACTGGTGTGCTAATGCTGCGGGGAACCTGGGCACTTTCAGGATAAGTGCCACACAATGGAAATGGGAGCAGTGGTCTGGATCCTCAACACGCCAGTAACCGCCCTCAATTGGGCCAGAATGTATCACATGCAGGTGAGTATCCAAGGGGATACACATCATCTGTTGGTGGACTCAGGCTGTAATCAAACCTCAATTCACCAAGGCATGATTCAAGCTGAAGCATTGGGTACAGCATGTTTGGTTCTCTGTGTACACAGGGATGTTCATGAATACCCCTTGGTGCTGGTTTGCATTCACTTTCAGGGGACAAAATATAGTGTAGAGGTGATGGTTAACTCATGCCTCACCCACCGACTAATTCTGGGAACTGATTGGCTGGGGTTTAGTAATTTAATGGAGCGCATGGTGGTGGGTGGGTTCTGTAGCAAGCATGTCATGGGGGAATCCCAATGTAGCATTCGCTGGGGAAGCCCTCTCAGAGCCATCCACCTCAGCTCCATGTCAGTGTCAAGAGGGAGCACCCTTGCCCTCCCCTCTCTTTAGGGAATTGAATTGAGAGCCCCTTAGAAAGAATTGGGATGAATCTCATCAGGCCATTAGACCAGTCTGCAGAAGGACATCACTTTATTTTAGTCCTAGTGGACTATACAATGCAATACTCAAAAACAGTGCTACTGCAGAACATTTCTGCATGCAGTGTCACAGAGGCACAGTTTAAAATGATCTCCTGAGTTGGGATAATGAAAGAAATACTGACTGATCAGGGCACTACGTTTATGTCACACACTCTTTGTGAACTCTGAGTTATTGGGGGATAAATCCATCCACTCAAGCATTTATCACCCACAGACAGATGGCTTGGTCAAACTGTTTAACCAAAACCTTAAAAACCTAATTCATAAGTTTGCAAGCAAAGACACACATAACTGGGATAAATGACTCAAGCCACTGTTGTTTGCAGTATGGGAGGTTCCACAAGCCTCCATGGGGTTTTCCCTGTTTTAATTATTATATGGGCGTAAGCCTCGCAGTGTCTTGGACGTGATGCACGAAAATTGGGAGGAGGGATCTTTGAACACTAAAAGTGAAAAATTCAATATCTTGACCTTCATGCAAAACTCTACATACTTGGACACCTAACCCAGGAGAATTTGCAGCAGGCACAAGAATGTCAGGCCCGGCTGTGCAACAGGAGTGCGTACCTCAGAGGGTTCACTCTGGAAGATAAATTGCTCATATTGTTACCCACATCGAGCTCTAAATTACTCACCAAGTGGCAAGGGCCCTTTGAGGTCACACGGCAAGTTGGGGACATCGACCATGAGGTGAACTGAACAGATAGGGGCAGAGCATGGCAGGGATACCACCTCAACCTGCTTAAATTATGGAACAAAAGAGATTCCCATGGCATTGGCAGTTCCAGAGAGGGTGGAGCTGGGGCCAAAGGCCAAAATACTAAAGTATTTGCTAAACACAACCCAGTCCCCTGTGAAGACCACCTCTCACTTGCCCAACTCATGGAGGTTGCCAAGTTGCAAGCAGAGTTTTCTGACATATTCTTGCCTCTTCTTGGCCACACTCACCTCATAGAACACCATATCGAGACGCCCCAGGGGTGGTGGTACAAAGCCACTCCTACCACTTACCTGAGCATAAGAAAACTGTGGTTCAAGATGAACTCAAGGCAATGCTCAAGATGGGAATAATCAAGGAGTCACACAGTGACTGGAGCAGCCAGTAATAATAATAATTTTGGGCAGCACAGTGGTGTAGTGGTTAGTGCTGTCGCCTCACAGCAAGAAGGTCCAGGTTTGAGCCCTGTGGCCGGCGAGGGCCTTTTTGTGTGGAGTTTACATGTTCTCCCCATTTTCGCATGGGTTTCCCCTGGGTGCTCCGGTTTCCCCCACAGTTCAAAGACATGCAGTTTAGGTTAACTGGCAACTCTAACTTGACCGTAGGTGTGAATGTGAGTGTGAATGGTTGTCTGTGTCTATGTGTCAGCCCTGTGATGACCTGGTGACTTGTCCAGGGTGTACCCTGCCTTTCGCCCATAGTCAGCTGGAACTGACTCCAGCTTGCCTGCGACCCTGTAGAACGTGATAAAGTGGCTAGAGATAGAGATGAGATGAATAAGAATTTCAATTTATATAGCTACTTTCTCACACTCAAAGTCCACTTTACAATTAGGAAAAAAAAAAGTCCACCAAAAGAGGGCCAGGATGTAATTCCAAAGGTATAGCCACCCACAGTCCCACCAAAAGACACACACAGATAAATCCCACACTGTCTGCACAGCCACCATGATGCCACCAGGCAACATCACTCAGAACACCATGCCATGGCTCCACAAACTAAGCACAGGAGCACCGCTGCACAGAGTGCTGGTATGTCCCAAACCACCTGCACAGCCACCATGACGTCACTGGGCAAAACCACTCAGAACACCATGCCAAGCACAGAAGCACTGCTGCACAGAGTGCTAGACAACCCTGATGTTAAAAGAGCAATGAGCTCACTGTAGTCCACAGCGAGGAGCACAGGCATCACCCACAGCAGACCAAGGTCTGAAGAGAACCAATGGCCAAAACTGAGTCTGGATCTATGTCACAACCAACAGACAAAACATTCAAACAAAAAGCAAACACCAAACTATACAAACACAAAAAACAAAAAAGGAGAAAATAAAAAGCTCAGATGAGAAGTGGCATCCAAAATGCATACTGTCAACTGGCTTAACAGTTGACAGCATACTGTCAACTGGCTTAAATAAGTCTACAAAAAAGCATTGGATTAGACTGGCTGTGACTGCAGCATTAACAAATATGCTGGTTTGTCTTGTCCCCACAAGATGGCGGCTTTAGAGGCAGTTAATGTCTGCATGTCCCTCTGTAAGAATTTTAACACATTCAATCCCAATGCTCAAATAGTAAGAACAATAACTGTGACCCACTTGTAGGCTATTACCTGTATTTTGAAAATAAAGCAGACCTTTGGTCACAGGATTCTCCATTAGCTATTAATGGTTTGAGATAGAATATGAAACAGGGTTGGAAATATGGGCATGTTCTGCTCTGTAGGATGGTCACATGCTCTCTTAAAAAGAAAGGGGCAACTATTTGGGGGTAGATCACAGTACTTCTAGGCAGAAGGCCACAGATCCAGCATTGACCCTGATTCAGGGCTTGCAGCTCTCAGAAAGGTATTGTCTATGGCCAATTCATTGTGTTCATCATACACCTCAAAGTGGCTTTCATTATAACACGTGAGGAACAATAGGATAATTAATGTTGGTTAAATGTTGTAACAGTGTAACTGAATTGTTAAAAGCTCTTAACCTTGAATCTGTTTTCTTCTGGCTTGTTTACAACTTTACGCCATGTAGAACAAGCATGCACAGATCAATTGGGGACAGGGTACTAACACTTCACCCAATGACATGTCATCATCTGGATCACCCACTAGCATCACCGTGGTTCGTGAAAGGAAAACTCATGGTTTTCCTTTCACTTTCAATGCTGTATCAGTGACAAAGATAATCTGATACTTTGAAAAGTATAGAACTATACTTTGTATAGTTTGATACTTAATCAAACTTTGGGTATAGTGGTGTCTACAAGTGTTGTGGTTTGGAGATCAGAGCCCACTGTCCTGGTACCCAGCTATGTCCACCTGGCCTAGGCAAGGTCCAAGCATCTATCACTTGCTTTCTTGCTGTCTGAATTGAGTCTGTAAGTTGGGAAGAGTACGTTAGCAACGCATCACTAGTGAAATGGACATCGGCAGTATGCAAATCAATTGTTCCCAGTAAAGACATGGGTCGTCCTATAATGATTTAATTGGAATTCAGACCAGTGTTTTTACTGTGGGTGGCTCTTATACTGCATAGCACTATAGGGAGTGCCTCTGGCCATAAGAGCCCTTCCTGATGCATTTTGAACAGTCTCTCTTTGATAGCTCAATTAATTCTTTCTACCATTCCTGATGATTGAGGATGATGTGGGCAGTTGAGCTTCCATTCTGTACCTAGGATCTGACACTTCTTCACAGACTGCACCCATGAAGTGGGTCTTGGTCTGAGTCCATGATCTCAGGGATGCCCCAGTGAGGGATAATGTCTTTGATCAACACTTTTGCAGTGTGAGTGGTTGTATCCTGCCTTGTGGGGAATGCTTCCACCCACCTGGAAAACCTATTCACCACAAGTACAATTTCAGAGTATCCAGGTGACTTTGGCAGTGTTATGTAGTCTACCTATAAATGTCAGAATGGGCCTGGAGGGGTTGGAGTTCCCATCATAGCTGCTTTCATTTTCCTCCAGACTGTTATTTTACAGTAGACAGATAACACATCCTACGGCCACATTTTCGGCTGCTCTTCTGAATGCTGGGAATACCATGTTATTTTGAGTCTGCAGACCATTTTCTCTATTCCCACAAAACCCAAGGAGTGTATTTGTGTAGCCAGATATGGTAGTAGTTTTGTAAGCGCAACAACTTTATCCCCATGTTTCCACATTCCACTGTCTCTTTGCCCCATTTTCCATCCAGGTCCATTTTTTCTCTTGGCTACAATTGTCTTGTAATTGTTAGAGTATATGGTTGTAGAATCCTCAGATTTGCTACCTCAGTTTGATTGTCTGCTACTTTGTTAGCCCCTTCCTTGGTGGTTAATTTTGAGGCCCAGTTTACTAGTGCATTTCCTTTTGCTTCTTCTGTGTTTTGCCTCATGTGTGCTTTGACTTTGATGGACACTTCTTTAGGCAGCTGCAAGGCAGCTAATAGTTCTTGGACCAACTGTCCATTATTTATTGGAGTTCCAGCAGCAGTCAAGAAACCTCTGTTTTTCCACAATTGTCTGAAATGATGTGCCACTCCAAAAGCATATCTGCAGTCTGTGTAGATGTTCATGGTGTGCCAGTTGGATAACTTACATGCTTCAATGAGTGCTTTCAGTTCTGCTTGTTGTGCTGATGTTTGTTGGTAGGGTCCCTAATGCCAGTACTTCATGTTCTTCCATCATCTGAACAATTTCAACACAGTTGTTGTCTTTGTTGACTTGTAGCTCTGTTGACTGTTGCTGGGTTAACAGGGGACACTTTTTTGATGATGTTGGGCAGCTCCAGAATGTCTGTCCATCATGCTGCAGAAACTTGTGACATGTGACTCATGGTGATAGTTGTGTGTACAGCATGTGGGCATTTCACTGTGAGTCTTTGATCCATCACAATGGACAAAGCAGACTCTATGGCAAAATGTGTGGCTTGAATCACTCTCAGACACAGCCCCCATCCTTGTGACACTTCATCCAGTCTCGCTGAGTAAATATGAGACTGATCTGCTTGTTCCTGGGTCAGGATTACTGTCATTTACCCATTGTGTTCATGAACATACAGGATGAAGGGTTGATTGGTGTCAGGGATTCTGAGACCTGGTGCTTGACACAAAGCTTGGTTGAGGGTTTAGAATGCTTCCATCTACTCACTGTTCAGCTACAATTTTTCTTTGGAGTCCAATCTTGCCAAGAAGTCCAGGATCATCAGCACGTCCTTCTCGTGTTCTTCTGTTTCAGATGCAATCATACATCATCCACATAATTAATGATGACAGATGATGTTTCTGGAGCTTCTCTGGACAATGTTGAGCTTTCACTCTCGGTCATTTCAGTGTTGTTTGTCCATCATAGTTTGCTTTTCCCCTATAGGGGGCAATGAGTGGGCAACTCTGACTTCATCTCAGAACAAGATGGTGTTCTTGGCTGTGAATGCACATTTTTTTTTATTTATCTCTTCTTTATTTTATTTGATAGCTTCTGTGCCAACTCATTCATTCATTCTAGACCAGTAGACCAGTACAACTTTTTCTTCAGATCAGCATTAGATTCAAGCAGTCATTCTAAATTGGCTTTAGACTCAATCAGCTGTTGTTTGAGACTTGCATTTTGCTCAATCTTGGCATAAATCTTCCATTCTAAATTTTCTTGCATTTGTTTTTCTCTCTGGACAGCTTATGTTCATGGCAGACAGATGGCTCTCATAATATTTGAATCTCCTGTCCATTTCAGATTTCATTTGAATCTCCTTGTGCTGTCAAATGTGTGACAAAATCACCAAAGCTTACATAAGTTGTTTCTGCTTGTTACAAGTGGTTTTGGTCTTGTTATAGGCCTTTTTAATCTTGTTCATTCACCACAATGGTTTTTGAGCTATGACACTTTTGAGCTAGCTTCTTTTCCACTGGGCTCAACCCCATTGCTTTGTCAATAATGTCACAGAGTTCATTCACCACATCAGCCTCACTGAGTGTACTGTTAGATTCAACATTAACTCTTCTTTCTGCCATGGCTCTTTTAATCACTGGACACTTTAGATGTCTTCACTTACACACAGAGAATATAGAACAGACCAGGGCATAAACAGAGAAAACATGTTGACACACTTAAATTCTTCTGCAGGAATTATGTGCTTCAGAGCTCTATACACACGCACGCATGCACACACACACAGTTTCCTTCAGAGCAATACACAACTGGCTCATTTGCATATATAATCCAATATATGCCTTGGCAGTGTCCCTTGCAAACTGAACACTTCAACAAACAAATATCCACATTCAACACTGCCAATCTGATCTTTGACCGGAATCCAAATGCACAAAGAATCTTCACCAGGAAGCATTCCACTTAAGCTTAATATTTTTTTCCCTTTGCATGCAGTAGCCACCCACAAAACCTTGCTTGCAAACTTTATTCAGCCTTCATTTTACTCCACACATTGCAGGTTACTTTGATATGGCCTAAGGCATTAATTGTTCCACAGCAAGAAATAAGGAGATGATGGCTTACCCCGGTGATGTGCAACACTGATCCCACTGAAAAACACTCATAGGATCTCAGCCAAATCCTGTTTGTGATGCCAGTTGTTAGACTGTGGAGTCAATTTTCTGTTTCCCCTTCAATCAAGAATTGCAAGCAGGCACCAAGACTTAATGAGAGTGATAGGGTGATTTTATTAAAGAAGCTTCATGTATGCATGCTGTCCGAGACACTCTCTCTGTCCCAGACGTGCTCTCTGCATGCCCAAAAAAACAACACTTTCACTCACTCTCTGGTTTCTCCAGAAGAGGACCACATATTGAGTCTTTTGGGATACCTGCACAGAATCTGCATGGAGCAGATACAGATTCCCTTATGTCAACACCTGACCATTCAGGTAGGAAGTAAACCTTCACCATGCTGTTCCACAACTTCCAAGACTATCTAAGATTAAATCGGGATGAACAAGAAAGTCTTGTGGTTGACCAGGTCAAATGCTACTGGTCAAGGAGGATGAGGACTTCTGATGGTTTGACTGATCTAGCAACGTGGAGCTTCTCAGTGACTGCCACAATGCTGCAGTTAGTAAGGAATGTGCTGCTTTGGAATTGGACTGTACAGGGGCTTGAAGGCTGTTCTGTGAGTGATGGGGAGAAAGCTCATTGTAGGTGCTGTAATTGTAGTGTGGCAGCAGGGGCATGGTCAAGCGTCGGTCTGTGACCAGAGGGCAGTCAGGGAAGGTAAATGGCAGAATCACTACACCTGATGTCAGTTAACTTGTGTTTGTGTGTCTTCCCCAGTGACTGCGCCCGATATAAGGAGAGAGAGGAGAATGAAAGCTCACTCTCCCCAAACAGACAACCTGTGTGTGCGCGCGTGGCTGGGAGAATAAATCAATGGAAAGTGAATAAATAAAAGTGTTTTGTGAACTCAGGTTCTGGCCTGCCATCCCTCTGTGCTCCACCCACCCATCAGAAGTGCAACAGTGGTGTTGAAACCCGGGATCCTGAGCACAGAGAAAACAGCCCCATGGAGTCCTCCCCCTTCGCCGACCTGGTCCACACCCTCGCCACGGCCCAGCAGAGCCAGCACCAGAGCGCTAGTCGCCCTCTGGAAGGAGCAGAAGGAACAGTTTGAGGCCCTGGTGCTGGCAGGCATTCCGGTCCACCACCTCCACCGCTGCAGGCCCACCCCACCCCACCTCAACCTAACGAAGATGGGCCTGCACGACGACCGCGAGGCCTTCCTCACGCTCTTTGAGCAAGCAGCAGAGGCCTCGGGCTGGCTGGCAGAACAGCGCACAGCGCGCCTCCTTCCCCTGCTAACAGGCAAGGCGCAGCTGGGCGCGCTAGAGCTCCCCACTGACAGCCGGCTGGTCTATGCAAACCTCCACTGGGGCATCCTCCAGCATGTGGGGTGCACGCCCGAACAACATCGACAGTGCTTCCATGCTCTGTGCCTAGAGGAGGTCAGCTGGCCATTTGCGTTTGGCCAGCAGCTCCGGGACGCATGCAGGCGGTGGCTGAGGGCTGACAACTGCGACGCCAAGGGAGTCATCGATCTGGTGGCACTGGAACAGTTCATCGCTTGACTACCTGAAGGGACTGTGAGGTTGGTGCAGTGCCATCGCCCGGCGTCACTGGATCAGGCCATCGAGCTGGCGGAGGATCATTTGGTGGCTGTTCTGATGGCAGGACGACATGTCTCCTCTTCTCTTATCTCTCTCTCTCTCCCCCTCCTCCTCTTCTGTGTCTCATCCTTGCCCCATTCCCCCACTGTGGAGGCGGGGGCCGGCTCCACCCCAGCTGGCCCGCCGCACCTGTGGTGCCCTCCCGTTTCCCACTTCTGTGTCTGTCCCCCCCAGGTGAGTGAGCCCCAGAGTGCAGGTGCAGAGAGAGAGCCGGGCCGGTTTTCTGGTGCTGTGGGGACCCGGGGCACCCCCAGAATCAGTGCACAGCAATGGAGGTGGGAGCAGTGGTCCGGATCCCTGATGTGCCAGGGACTGCCCTCGATTGGGCCGGAGCATATCACATACTGGTGAGTATCCAAGGGGATACGTATAAGACTTTGGTGGACTCTGGCTGTAATCAGACCTCAATCCACCAAAGCCTGGTCCAAGATGAGGCATTGAGGAGAGCACAATTGGTGAAGGTGTTGTGTGTGCATGGGGATGTTCATAACTACCCTTTAGTGTCGGGCCACATTCTATTTCGAGGGGAAAAATTTAGTGCAAAGGCGGTGGTTAATCCTCGCCTTACCCACTCGATAATTCTGGGGACGGATTGGCTGGGATTTCGGGAATTAATGACACATTTAGTGAAGAGTGGGTCCTGCCATAGTTCAGCAGGGGGAGGTCCTGGAGTAGCATTGGTGGGAGCAGCTGTCACAGAGCCATCTGCATCATCACCGCATCAGAGTGAGGAGCAGCAGGCTCCTCCTCCATCTCTCGGGGAATGCCTAGCGGATTTCCCGTTGGAACAGTCGCAGGACGAATCTCTGAGGCATGCGTTTGACCAAGTGAGAGTAATTGATGGTCAAACGCCCCAGCCAAATGCCATCCTGTCCTTCCCCTATTTTTCCATTATGAAAGATTATACTGAGTGATGCAGGACACTCAGACTAAAGAACAGATCATGCAGTTTTTAATCCCAAAGAGCCGCCAAGAATTGGTATTCCAGGCAGCTCACTTTAATCCCATGGGTGGACACTTGGGGCAGGATAAGACACTAGCCCAAATAATGGCCCGATTCTATTGGCCGGGGATTTGCGACGATGTCCGTAGGTGGTGTACGGCGTGCCACGAATGCCAGTTAGTAAATACAGCGGCCATTCCAAATGTGCCTTTGTGCCCTCTACCACTAATTGAGACCCCAATCGAAAGAATTGGGATGGACCTCGTTGGGCCATTAGATCGGTCAACATGAGGGTATCACTTTATTTTAGTTCTGGTGGATTATGCAACGCAATACCCGGAAGCAGTGCCTCTCTGCAATATCTCAGCATGTAGTGTTGCGGAAGCGCTCTTCCACGTCATTTCCCGAGTTGGAATCCCGAAAGAGATTCTGACTGATCAAGGCACTACATTTATGTCAAGCACACTGCACGAGCTGTATGGGTTATCAGGAACTAAGCCGATCTGCACCAGCGTTTATCACCCACAAACGGACGGTTTTGTTGAACGGTTTAATTGCACACTCAAGAATATAATTTACAAATTCGTAAGCGAGGATGCATGTAACTGGGATAAATGGTTTGAACCCATGTTGTTCTCAGTGCAAGATGTCCCACAAGCCTCCACGGGGTTCTCCCTGTTTGAATTATTTCCTGTGGGGAATCCTAGATGTACTGTGGGAAAATTGGGAGGAGGGACCTTCACCGAGCAAAAATGAAATTCAGTACGTTCTTGACCT
>JAODJS010000021.1:21978835-21993590 GCA_027576325.1 Sciades assimilis | reverse complement strand
AAATACTTGTTCTCCCCACTGTACGTTCTAATTTTCTAGTGGTCTGTTTTAAAGTGCGAGTGTCATCGTTATACCAGGGTGCTAATTTTTTGTCTTGGACCATTTTCCTTTTAAGATGATCTACATTAAAGTATGGCGGGATGTTGACTCTCTAAGCATTCAGTTGCCTGATCAAGTTCTGCAGGGGCTGACAGTGACCCAGTCCAAGTTGATAACTCTGGCAGATCATTTATAAAGCTCTGTGCAGTAGTTGACATGTACGTTTAATACAGTAGCGTGGTGAGGTGCATATATTATTACTCATAGTTTGAATGAGCTAAGATAATGATCTGAGAACTTCAGACTGTGGAAGTATTGCTATATTTTCTACATTTAACCCGAATGTTGGTATTAGATCGAGGGTGTGACCACAATTATGGGTCGGTCCTATGACACTGATTGATCCTTACTGAATCTAAAATGGATACAAACACTCTTTTCAAAGGGTCTTCTGGGTTATCGAAGTGAAATGTTAAAATCTCCAACAACTAAAGCTTTGTCTAAGGAAATAACCAGATCTGATATAAAATCTGCAAATTCAGAAAAACTCGGAATATGGCCCCGGGGGCCTGTAAATAATAAGTAACGGAATTAACTGGGTAGACCTATTTTTTTGAGGCTACATACAGTGAGTATGAAGAACTTCAAATGTATTAAATTTATAACCAGGTTTTTGTGTTACACCTCGATAATCATTATAAATAATCGCGACAATGCCACCTCTACCAGTTTGACGGGGCTGGTGTATTTAACTGCATCCAGGAGGACTCGCTTCATTTAATGCTATATATTCATTTGGCTTAATCCATATTTCAGTTCAACAAAGTACGTTAAACTTCTGATCAGTAATGAGTTCATTAACTATTAGTGCTTTAGCTTCAAGATATCTAATATTTAATAGCCCCACTTTTAGATCAAAGGTGCTGACAGCAGCTGTACAGTCAGTATGATCTAATTTTATGTGAATTAGGTTGCTGGAACAAACTCTGAATATTTCTGCTTTTTTGTTTAGCTCGGGGAACAGACAGTCTCGATGTAGTGGACCCTGAGTGACGAGACTGTGCAGCGAGCAGACAGTAGCCTGTTCGTCTGCTCCCTGGACTTGGCTCTGGATTGTCAGAAATTAACTAGGCCTGTTCTGAGACTATGACCTATGCTGCAGGAAATGAGAGCAGCACCTTCCCGAGTGGGATGGATACCATCCTGTCCTAACAGTGCCCTCAAAATTAGCCCAATTATCTGTGAAGTCCACACTGTTTTTTCAGAGCACCACCTGGACAACCAGCAGTTCAGCGACCATAACCTGCTGTAAGCTACATCACCATGCTGCATTAGGATGGGACCAGAGCATACTACAGCATTGGACATCGCCTTCACCAATTTAAACACCTCTACAAAGTTACTCTTACTAACCTCAGACTGACGAAGGCGTACATCATTAGCTCCTACATGGATAACTATCTTTGAGAACCTGTGCTTGCATAGGACCCTAAGGTTACCTCTATGTCTGTCTGGCACACTGGCTCCCGGTGTACACCTGTTTAAAGCTGCTGGTGCCCCTAAAGGCTGAGCTAATTTCACGTGCCATATGATGGTCCCCTATAACCAGACCTCTTTCAGGGTTTCTCAGTGGGTGCATCACGAAGGAGAGCAAACCTGTTCGACATGTGACTGAGGGGAGTGGTGCTCCTGTGGACGAGCCTCAGCAGTAGCTTTTGGCTCTATGTTTATGCTGCTGAGTTCTCACCCATTCGCCCCACTGTAAGGGCTCTAATGCTGGAGTTGGGAGTATGAACTCCACCTAGGGCATCCAGACTTTCCCCTACAGAAACTACACTGTTCTCATTTTCATTGGCTTTCTCTAAAGCCTGGACATGCGGTTATCTTGTCAGAACTAACTAATCTGCACTTTTCACAAATAAAGCTATCGCTAGCGACGGAGGAAGAATGATTAAACATCCTGCACTCAGCACACTGAACAGGCTGAAAATGTGCCATGATGAAAGGATTCACGTTCCGTAATTGAAGATCTGTTGATATTCTAGTAGATCTAATGTGGATGGCCTCTGCTTCTGGTCTTTACACAGAAGGAAGAAGAAAAAGAGCTTCCGGTCTCGGCGTTGTTCCGAACAAAGAGAGAGAAAAAGGAAAGTAAAAGTGGGAAGTACAAAAAGGAAAGCAACAGTACAATAAAAATGAAGAGGGTACTGGAAAATTTTTTTGTCGAGAAAAATTAAAGATTAGTAATTAACACAAACACTCGTGGAAAAAAGACACTTCGCAAACAACTCAGGAACCAGGAAGTGTGTAGCACAAAATTTTGTTTAAACACTGCATGAAATGAGAACCCTTGGACTTCCTGCTTCTGTCTGTGGGTGATGGGTGTAAAAGTAGGCTAATTTTACAAACATTGATTATTTCTACAGCTTTATTTTTTCGTTCATGAATTCAGTAAACAGTAGACCAAGTAGGCTAAGGCTATGTCCCTACTAATGCATTTTAGTTTTAAAATGGTGTTTTTGAAATAAGTTTCTGTCCAATGATTCATTTTAAAACTAAAACCGTATTAGTGTGGATATAGCCAAAGAAGGCAAAAGGCAGCCTGAGCGCCACGATTGTCGTGGCTGGCCATTTGGGCCCCGTGGAACGTCAGGTCAGCTAAATTTTACAAGTGGGCTAGTTTGTTAGCTCAATTCAGGATGGGGAAATATGAGTAAGCAAACTATGGACAAAGTTCAGTACCTATCATTTAGACAATCTTATTATCAATTTATGTGATCATGCACACCTTCCATTCCTGGAATTCTTCATGTATCAAATGTTTCATTATATTAGATGCGTTTCTTCCTCCTGCCACACATGACTTAAGGCACAATTTCCACAGAAAGTTTCCACCATCACTTGCCTTAGAAGCAAAATATTGCCATCTCACTCTGAACCTTGTTTCTCACCAAGTGTCAGCAATGTAGTGTCACTAGTTGGTTCAGCAGTTGCTGAATCATTAGTGTCTTCCCAAACTTGGCTAAATAACTTGAAGCAGTATGGCATGGTCACTGGCCAGAAGGAGAGCTCTTCCACTGTTAGTGACTTGCATCACGCGCACAAGCCGTTGGATGAAAGAGCAAACTCGTACAGGTGTTTCAAAGTATACTGAAAAAAAAGGCAAAATATATGTTAATGACCTGAAATTTGTAAAATGATGCTGAAGCATTTCAAATGTCAAATATACCAGTAATGGTAAATTACCAGTAACGGTAACCATACTACCAACTTTTTTTTTGGAAATGTTTTGCAAGAATCAAAATTCAACAAATGTTTTTGAAAAAACAATTAATGAGCAAAAACATGCAGTTGTATTATTTTGAGTGCAGTTCAAGTCAGATTTTACAAGTCCTGTTCAGTTTTCATTTCAACATGCTCTTCCAACTTTTTCTGATTTGGGGTTGTAAATGCTAATGCCAACATTTATTTGTTTGGGGGGGGAAGCAAACAGTACACCTCCAAGCAAGTGAGCAGCTCAAAGCACAGTTATCTTAGTTTGTATCCAAGCTCTCCTTGAAACAGCTGCAATCCACTTCTGTCTCTCATTTGCAGGGGGAAAAGATGTCTCAAGATGATGCAAAGATGCCTTGTGATTGACAAGCACTTGCACAACTGTTCAGCATTTTCAATTATTCAGTTTGGACTTTACAGGGAAATTTCAAACACTGCTTTTGACAGCTGTTTTTCAACGCAGTTGTGCAACATTCATTTCTGGTTATTCATGGACCAGATGATTTGGTCACTGTCTAAACTCCAGTAATTGGAGATTTTTGCCCCCCCCCAACAGAAGCAGCCTTTGTCACCTGCACAGTGAAATTCATCCTCTGCAGTTAACCCCTCTGAAGCAGTGTGCATACGTGTGTTCACAAGTGAACACACATACCTGGAGCAGTGGGCAGCCATACTACAGTGCCTGGGGAGCAGTTTGGGGCTAGGTGCCTTGCTCGAGGGCACTTCAGCCCAAGGGTGCTCCCATGTTAATCTAACCTGTATGTCTTTGGACTGTGGGGGGGAAACCCCACAGAGACATGGGGAGAACATGCAAACTGGGCTTGAACCCAGAACCTTTTTGCTGTGAGGTAACCGTACGAACCACATCACTGTGCTGCCCAAAAAGTCCTAAAATAAACCGTATAACTAGAAAAACTTGCAGGTCTGTGGATCTCCATTCCCTCACAAACTGCACTGTTCGGTGCTAGCTCAAGAGTGAACAATCTCAACATACCTGTTGGTTTTGGGTAACCATCAGGTCAGTCATGTCGGGTGAAAAATATTGACAAATAATCCACCAGGTTTATACTCACTGTGGCCCAGGCCTGGGAAAGTTTGAACTCCCCCCTCAATTGGTTTATAATTGAGGATTATGTAAGGTGTCATCGTGTGTCTGTCTGCCTGCCTGCAGTTTTCTTTACAAACTTTTGTATTATTTATTATTCCTTGAGTGAAGCACTGAAAACTGTTGTTTTTGGCCCTTCACAAAGTAATTCCGCATGTTTTGGTGTGACTCGTGACAGTGCCTTCTAGAGGACGTGTTGTATGCAAGCATGATGTCCTGACATGCTCAGAGACTTGCTCACAGAAGTGTGACTCAGCCCTACCACTCCTGGAGTAAAGCACTATCTGCTGTCTTCCATGAGCATACAGATGCCCACAATTGGCTAATGTCCAGTGATTTGATGTCTGATTGGCGAAAGCTTAATGGTGAAGATGTTGGACAAGTGATCAGTCAATGGTTCAAATCCCAGCACTACCATTGCTAGATCCTTAAAGGAGAACCGAAGGCAATTTATTTTTATTTCTATGCATCTCATTTTATTAAATATAGGAATGCATTTTGATGGCTATTTTGTCACTACTGTAGCAAGTTGTGTTTGAAATATGCTATGTAATATCAGTCCATATGTCAAAGCGATGGCCAGAAACGAGATTCGTTGAGACCTGTGCAAGACATCGTAGGACAGAAGTAAAACGTACAGTGGAAATCAAAGCGACCATCTGCCAACATTCCTGGTGTCCTGAAATCACTCGTTCACTACTCTCGATATAGGGAATTACTATTTTAAGGATTATATAGCGAGCTCATTGGTAAAATAAAAATAAAAAAATGCTTTCGAACACTAGTCCGTTGTGCTGGTACTTACATCATTGCTGTTGCAAAATTAAAACGTGCCAGATCAGTCGGCTGGCGTTTTTTCAAAATAATAAATACATTCATTTATTTTTGTGATGGACATACTGAGCGTATTTCCCACATTAATCAATACCTGCATCTTTCAGGTTTTTTTTTTTTTTAAATCAAGGCTGAATGCTGAATTCTTTGCTGCCTTTTATTAAATTAAATTTGAGACTTGCAATTTGATTTATTTTAGTGCAACTGCAATGCATGATGGGATGTATTACTTTGGTGAGTGACCATCGTTGTATACTAATTTTCATGATGCATTGTGGGATACTTTGAGTTCACTATATAGGGTGTAAATAATCCTCAGGTTTCGGACAGCACTACAAAATGGCGTCCCCACTATATAGTGCCCAATATAGTGAGTAGGGAGCAATTTTGGACACGGGTAGTCAAGACACGCGCACCCTTGTTCGAATGCTGATGTAATCAAGCCGTAAGGTTTGTTTGTTTTTGATAACAATCAGGAAAGTTTGAAAAAATACAGTAATTGTCATTTAAACTTGTTTTTGTGCAGTGTTTCGTTTGGAAAACAGTTTTCAAGATGGCAGCACTGACACCTGGCTGACACGTCACGTTTCGAAGTCTCGCACAAGTCTCGTGAAGATCGCGCGGATAAGTGACGACTGCCATGGACCAAACGAAGTACATTCAACACGGCTAAAAACCCGAATAGGCCGATAAGTATAATACTTAATTGTAATTAGTTGCCAATGCGACTTGCAATATAAAGTTACTAAAACCGAAAACGTAATGGAATAACACATTCATTAAGAAAAAGCAAGTTTAAAAATGACTTCGGTTCCCCTTTAAGCAAGACCCTTTAGCCTGCAACTGCTCAGTTTGGTAATTGAGAGCGGTCCTTTCACTTCTGTAATTTGCTTTGTATAAGGGTGCTTGCCAAATACCAGAAATATAAATTGGAGAGTGAGGGAGAGCGAGTATAGCATCCTTCCCACTTGGAGAGCACTGCTAGTTTTCTTCCAATGGCCACATCCTGGCCACAGATGGCATCATTGGGAGTCGACCAATTTCAAACTTTACATTCTTTCCAAAATCGCTTCCTTCAGAACCAATATACTGACGATTCGTGCAACTTGACAGTATTGTGTGATCATGATGAGTAAGTCTGTGTGCTACTTAGTCTGGCTCATTTTCTGTGGAGAAATTCAACTGTATCCTAAAAGGTGGAATATGCTTTTTTTTTTTAAACAAACAAGTCATTCAGTAATAAGTGCAGGGATGTTATTTAAGATTTTCTTTCAACAGTATGTAGATCATTTCCACACCTAATTAAACATTTGTCTTCCTGTTTGGGCAGACAAGTGGTTCTTTCTCCTAAATGTCTTTCACTACAGTTGTAACAGTTTATTATTTGTACATGGGCTAGACAGCATAAACTTCTGACATGATTCTCAATAATACAATACCACGTGGTGTATTTTTGATGGATAAAATATTAAATGTAAAATGTGTAACTTTTTTTTTTTTCTTCTCCCTTTTTTTGCAGTTTGTCCATATTAACAACCTGAAGTTGATTTGCCGTGCACATCAGCTTGTTCATGAGGGCTACAAGTTTATGTTTGATGAGAAGCTTGTGACGGTGTGGTCAGCCCCCAACTACTGTTACCGCTGTGGCAACATTGCCTCAATTATGGTGTTCAAAGATGTGAATACACGGGAGCCCAAACTGTTCCGTGCTGTGCCTGATGCGGAGCGAGTCATTCCACCCAGAACCACAACGCCCTACTTCCTCTGAGGGCAAGATCTTTGATGCCCACTGTGTCTCCCCTGGTTCTCATCTTGGTCAACCTTTTTTTTTTTGGGTGGGGGGAATGATGTACATCCCTTATCACTGAAATTAGATTGAGGAACCCTAAGAATATTGCTAGCCCTTTTCATGAGAAGTGCAAGCTTGTCATGTAGAAATTTTGGTGGAAAGTCAGCAGTGCTCCACTTGTTTTTGCGCAACTTCTTAAAATATGTACACCACTTAGTCAGACCAAGGGTTTAGGTCTTCAAATATTAATGTTCAGATGGTTTAATCAGACCTTGTTGTCTTGAGTGTAATGAAATTGCAAGATGGGTGAGGTTAGACTGGGTGATGAGACAGAGGAGGCTGTGATTTATTTTGTACATTTAAAATTGTATTGATTTTTCATTCTTTTTCCCAGATTTGTTGTATTTTATTATTGTAGAGATGGTGACCCACATACCAATTAAATATTGAAAAATAAACCCATTTATTATTAACTTAAATATCTTGTACCTGTGTGCTTTGTGATATTCCCTGACCAGGACTTATGTTTATACTCGGTCTAAATCTGATTTATGTGCATATCAGGCCCATTATATAGCAAGTCTTAACCGAAAATTACATGAGATCCGATTTTTACAAATGCCTTTCAGTCCACATTCGTAGGTGGTTTGAAACACAACTGAACGGAACTGCAAAAATGCGATTTAGATTTGATTGCTCTGTGAATCGTGTCAAAGCGCGTCAGTGTATATGTGACTGTCCTAAAGCGACCCAAGTGTTCATAGGGTTTACATGAAGCGGCGTCTATGCGAATAAATATTTGCCCCGCGCCCCAACTGTAGGGTTTGGTTGGCAACGCTGAAAACCAATTAAATGCTTTGCTTTATACGACGTCATAGAGGACGTTGAACAGCAAGTTAGTGTGAGGGGTTTTTTCAATGGAAATTGTACGGAAACGACTCAAGTCGCCGACGGCGCGGTAGTCACAAATGCACCAACAGAACCATAATCCTTATTTTGGCTTTGAAACAAAAGCCTGCTGAAGTGGCTGTTAAATGACGCTGACGGCATGAGTGCGCATTGGTATGTGTAAGATTTTATAGAAGTGCATCAACGGAGAAGAACGGTTTTTCCCTTGAGGGTTCGAAGACGATACGATACACAGGTGATGTAACAATAACAGTGATCTCTACTTGCCTCTGAAAACGGATTTTTCTAATCGGTATAATGGTTAAATTTTATCAGTTTCTATACTGTATGTACAGTTGTGAAGATTATGCTGTTTAGTTGGCCAGCGTTACCTGTGCAGCACTGCGTTAATTT
Source organism: Sciades assimilis (assembly GCA_027576325.1). Taxonomy (NCBI): domain Eukaryota; kingdom Metazoa; phylum Chordata; class Actinopteri; order Siluriformes; family Ariidae; genus Sciades; species Sciades assimilis. The sequence continues at coordinate 21,985,248 of JAODJS010000021.1, read as the reverse complement.
GTCCAAGCTTTTTAAGGAGCCGTCATACCTGATCATGAATTTATTCTCTATTAAACATGTACAGTTAGGCTTTATTATTCATTTATGAACTGCGAATGTACTAAAAAAGCACAACCTGGAGACGAAGCGTTAATAACAGTGACAGGAGGAGCTCTGCCGAGTTGGAATGAATTAAACCATATTTAATCCCCACAGACCTCTTAATTATGCTACTATCTACGAAATTTTTCTAATAAACTTGCGTTTTCCGTGTTTGACAGGTTCAGAATTTCGGTGACATTGTCGCTTTGTGATATCGTTGCAGGCAAATTGACAGAAGGCATAGAGGTGGGTGCATTTTATAAAACACTTAATGTGTTTTGATGAGCATATTTCTTTGTTGGTTTATATTGGGTATCCTTAGTATTCGGAGAAAAATAGTACCGTAATAACTGCTCTATACGATAAAACGGTTGCTTGACTATTTGGTCAGGTGAGAGTTATATATTAACTTTTAATGTTTAGCCTGCTGGTGCTGCATGCGACCGTGTGCATGAGAAAGGAATGTGTTTTTAACAAGGAATTGCCATGTTGAGACCCAAACAGTCTCGGCTACGTCAAGACAATATACTAATATGATAAAATAGTACGTCACATGCGGCACTAAATATTTAGTGTGAGACTATTTATAATGTATATGGAGTCAGTAATGATGTGGTGTCCTGTACCAATTTTTTGTTTAGTACGGGGGTATGCAGTTACCTGTGGTGGCATGCTATTTAAAGCATCATTTAGTAGGAAGCTGTTATGGATTTATCAGTTGAATCGATTCCGTATGGTAGCGTTCTATTTTGACGTCGTCTTGAGGACTGTGGGATGCAGTTGGGGGATGTGAGACGACTGTGTGCTACTTTTTTTTTGTCTTGTAATGAGCATCAACACGTTTTGAAAATCATTTAGGATTTTCATCAGACTCATGATGGTTACTGCACTGAAATAACAGTCCAGCATAACTGAATAAGCCGTTCTGCTTATGCAGATGTTTATGCATTACCCAGGATTTGGATTAAAGTGTTGCTAAAATAATGTGCATTTACATTAGGCAGCATGGCATTTGTTTATTTGAAACCAACAAAAATCGGAGATTTGGCCAAGTCTGAGTAGATTTATGTTCCAGAAAACCCCCAGTGTGATTCAGGGACATTATCTGCTCTGACTTGTTAAATGTTTAAAAGTTGTTGTAAAAATTATTAGCTTAATTTTTTAAAAATGAAGTGTAATATACACTATTTTTATGCTATGTATAAGACCAACAAGTATGTGGATACCTGATCAGTCACACCCATTGGTGCCTGAACATCCCATTCCTGAATTGGTCCCACTTTGTTGTAATAACCTCCACACTTTTGAAAAGGCTTTCCACTAGATTTGTGATTGAGGGGATTCGCCCATTCAGTCATAAATAAGAACATTAGTGAAGTCAAGCACTGATATTGGCTGTGGAGGCCATAGGGTGCAGTCGGTGGTCCAGTTAATCTAAAATTGTTCAGTGGGGTTTGATGTCAGGGCTTTGTGCAGGCCACTCGAGTTCTTCCACAGTCAACTTGCAAACTGTGTCTCTATAGACCTCACTTTGTGCACAGGGGCATTTTCATGCGAGAACAGGTTTGTGCTCAGTGCTGTAGTTCTATTGAAGGGAAATCTTCAGGGATGCCAGGACAGTATTTTAAACATTTACAGCATTTTTGGTGCCGAAGACGAGTCATCCCAGTGGTCTTGGAGCCCTGGGTCTATAGTCACTGACATCACACATGATGAAGACCTCTGAGAGACTGCTTCTGTGGCACCTGAGGACCCAGCTGACAGCTTTCCTGGACTCGCTGTACTTTGCTTACCAGCTACATATTGGGGTGGATGATGCTGTCAGCTACCTGACGCACAAGGCCTCGTCTCACCTGGAGAAGCAAGGAAGCACTGAGAGAGTCATGTTCTTGGACTTCTTCAGTGCTTTCAACACCATCCAGTCTGACCCGCTGAGAGAGAAGCTACTGGAGGTGCTACCTGCACCCCAACACCACTTTCTAGATCACACACTACCTCACAGTATGTCAGAGTGGATGGTTGTGTCTGAGTCTGTGATCAGCAATACTGGCATACCTCAAGAAACCACACTGGTACCATTTGCTCTTCACTCTACACCTCAGACTTGCAATACAACTCTGGTTCCTGTCACTTCTAGAAGTTTTCTGACAACTACCCCACTGTTGGATGCATCACCAGAGATGAGGAGTACTGAGGTCTGATTTGAGAGTTTGATCACATGGTATAGCAACAACCACCTTGAAGCTTAACATTTAGCAAGACTAAAGAGCTAGTGGTAGATTATCAGAAGAACAGAAGGCCTTACAAGTACCTTGCAGTGCAGATCAACAATAAACTGAATTGGACACACAACAGTGATGCCCTCTACAGGAAAGGACAGAGCAGGCTGTTTTCTAAGGAGGCTGAGGTCAATTGGTGTGTGCAACAAACTCCTGAAGGCATTCTACCAGTCTGTGGTAGCCAGCATTCTATTCTTTGCTGTGGTGCCATCAGGACTGGAGAGGCCAACAAATTCATTAAGCTGGTGAGGAAAGCCAGCTCTGCGGTGGGTCTGGAGCTGGACAATCGAGAGTCAGTGGATGAGGGGGAAGAAATTGGAGCTATCCTGGACAATCTCTTTCACCCTCTCCATGAGGAACGATAACAGTTGGGCAGCTTATTTAGTCATGGGCTCATTCCAGTGAAGACCAAGGCAGAGCACTTCAGATGCTCATTTGTGCCCATTGCCATCAGATTGTAAAACAGTGAGAACATTGACTGCCACACTCTTTTTCTTCTGCACTGGACTCGTGTGGAACATTATGTGCTTTTGCGCGCTCTCTTGCGCGTGTTCTCCGTCTCTATCCCTCTCTCCTGTCGTGGATTCATGTGGAACATTGCACACAGCACACAAATGTAAATATTCTGTAAATTTTTATCCATTGCTATAACACTATTCCTTCCCCTGTTATCTGCACTATCATGTACTGTATCACATGTTGCACTATTATTGTTACAGTTCCACCATGCCGATGGCTACCTCACTTCACTGTCACTTTATATGGCTCTTCACTAGTTTATGCACACCACGAATGGATGTATTGCTACTACCAGTCCTTGTCTTTTTTTGAGCACTTGTCCTCATTTAGCTCTGTCCTCATTTGATTATATTCTATGCGAGATGTGTTTTTGATCAGTCTTAAAAAAAAAGAAACTTTATATTTTACTCCGGACTTGAGCTGCTGCAACACTTGAATTTCCCCTCTTGGGGATCAAGAAAGGAACATCTTTTTATCAATAGGTCTTAAACTATTTTTATACATACTCGTATATCTTATACAGAGTCTACCTGTAATGTGCGATTTTTTCCAAGCCTCTCAATAAGGCAATATTTCTATACTTTTTCATGGTAGATAATGCAAATAGCCCTCTGTATTTAATCTTTCGTTTGTCTGTGGTCACGTGACCCGACCAAGATGGCAGCTTAGAAAGTGAGGCTCTGATCAACGCTGCACAAAAATTTGTTTATTCCCCGGACAGTGGCTTGGAATTTAGATTTTCCACTCAGGGTTAAATATGTCGACATCTCACGCAACTAAGGAATGTGACATTTTTACCAGAGCACGAAAACCGACCCCTCAAAACAAGAAAAAGGCCCCGTCACCCGAGCAAGCAGATGCTAGTAGCATGGGCGACATAGCGGATGTGCTAAGAGAGCTAAAGTCGCTCCGTTCCGAGTTCGGACTAAAACTGGACGGCATTAATACGGCCCAGACTAAAGCACTAATATGTCTGAAATAAAAAATCACTAGTTGGAATATTAGGGGGCTGAGAGAAATAGCTAAATTGAAGCAAGTCTTAAACAGAATTAAACAACTTAAGTCCCAAATAGTTTTCTTGCAGGAGATACATTTAAGGGCAACAGAAATTGATAGATTAAAAAAGAGGTGGCCAGGTCAGGTCTTGTGTGCTCCATATAGTAATCATGCTAGGGGTGTACTTGTACATAAATCTTTACTGTTCCAAACCACTAATGTTATTTGTGATCAATATGGCAGGTATATCATTATTCAAGGTAACATATCCACATGTGGAATAAATTTGGTATGCATCTATGGTCCGAATGATGATAATCCAACGTTTTTTCAGAATCTCTTCCTCACTCTGTCCACCTTGCAAGGTATGTACATCATCGGTGGTGATATTAATTGCTCTTTAGTACCCACAAAAGATCGCTCTACTAATCTTGCCTCTACTCATGTACGAACAAGGAAAATATTATTGCAGTCTTGTAAAGATTTGAATTTGGTTGAAGTATACAGGGAACTACATCCAGATGAAGTTGAATATTCCTGTTATTCTAGTACATATGGCACCCATTCACGAATTGACTATTTTTTGGATTCATTTGGACTTCTTTCAAAAATTAAAGGATGCTGGTATGACAGCAATGTCATTAGTGATCATGCAGCTGTATCATTAAACCAACATATAGATACATTTATCCATATCCCTAAGAGATGGAGATTTCCTCTTGAGTTACTGCAGGATGCAAAGTTTATAAAATTTGCTGAAGAACGCATTAATAATTACTTTGAAATCAATCATGACCAGACTGATGCTTGTGTTAGATGGAAGACATTCAAAACATATATCAGAGGGGAAATTATTAGCTTTACGAAATCTAAAGCGAAACAACAACATATAGAAATGGAGACAATTGAAAATCAAATTAGACTGTTGGAACAGGAATTGTATAATAATTACAGCCCGCAGAAAGCAAAGGACTTACAAATTATTAGAGCCAAATATAACAAATTATCCATAGAAAAAGTTGCAAAAAATTTAATGCGGCTTAAACAGTCCTACTATGATCAGGGAGAAAAATGTGGTAAACTGTTGGCTTGGCGACTTAAAAAAAAAAAAAGCAGTTGGACAGAGCAATCAACAGTGTCAAGACGCCTGCAGGTGATGTGGTCTCAGATCCAATGGAGATCAATAACATCTTTAGGGATTTCTATGAGGCCTTGCATACATCAGAGCGTTTAGATGATTTACACAGTCAAAATTATTTTTTAGATCAATTGAGGCTTCGGACTCGGTCAGGAAATGAGCAAAAGGAGTTGGATTGCAGTCTAACAACGAAGGAATTAGCAGAAGCCATCCAAAGTATGCAGAGTGGGAAAGCACCAGGGCCGGACGGCTTTCCAACTGAATTTTACAAGAGATTTGGGGAGAAACTTCTGGTCCCATTATTGGACATGTATAAGGAATCCTATATAAAGGAAATACTCCCTCCGTCTTTGAGACTTGCGATAATAACTCAAACAAACCACCAAACGAATGCTCCTCTTTCAGACCTATTAGTTTGATGGGGTGTGACATTAAAATACTTTGCAAGGCTTTGGCCAGAAGACTGGAGTCTTATCTACCCCATTTTCTTGACAATGATCAAAATGGCTTTGTCAAAAATAGACATGGATTTCATAATATTCGGCGTGTTCTGAACATATTGTATGAAAAACACACCACTAGAGATACAGCGGTGTTATCCTTAGATGCGCGTCAAGCCTTTGATAGGACCGAGTGGGGTTTCCTTTTTAATGTGCTTCCGCGATTTGGAATTGGTGCCAATTTCCTGAGATGGATAAAGCTCTTGTATACAAGCCCAACTGCTGAAATACTGACCAATAATAATGCCTCTAAGCCATTTGCTCTCCATCGATCAACGAGACAAGGGTGTCCTTTATCGCCTTTGCTATTTGTGTTGACTATTGAGCCCTTGGCCATGGTCATAAGAGCTCATAAAGACATCACGGGTATAACTATTGGAGGATATGAGTATTGCATAGCGTTATACGCGGATGACATAATTCTTTTTTTAACAAACTTAAAAAATAGTATTCCCCAATTACTAAATTTGATGGAGACATTTGGAAACATATTCGGGTATGAAATAAATAATTCCAAGTCTGCATTAATGTTTTTGAATGAAAATGAAAGACTGAAACTTATTATAGATACACCGTTCACAGCCACTAGAGAAGGCTTTACATATTTGGGGACTGAAATCGGTCCTGATGTGAAACAAATAGTTTCTTTAAATTATGACCCCCTGGTGGATGGGGTGAGGGAGATGTTAAATCACTGGACCAGGATGCCTATATCTATGATTGGTCACATAAACATAATTAAAATGTTAGTCTTACCAAAGTTTCTATATGGGTCACTCCACACGAAAGTACACAAATGTCATCGTCCAGAATTGGGGCATCATTTATTTTTTAAACCTTGTCTATTACACACATATATTAAATAAAATGAGAACAGCAGATCAAAACAAAATCCAATAA
>JAODJS010000021.1:21718881-21729269 GCA_027576325.1 Sciades assimilis | reverse complement strand
GGTCACGGGGATCGAACCCAGGACCTTCTTGCTGTGAGGCGACAGCGCTAACCACTACACCACCGTGCCGCCCTGGAGACCAAATAATGCTTGAGAAAAATTTATTTTCTTTAAAATGCCAGATGGGCTTGACATATGCGATGATGTCAGGTAGTAGTCGCTTGGAGCAGCTCAGCTGTTTATATTCTCTGCTTACATTATAGTTTTGCTACTTTTACAAGTAATTTATCGAATTTCAGGTTTTAAATAAGTATACCTTATTGTGTAGCACATAAATGCTACAGTGATGCTAAAAAGAAAGCACAAGCTGGAACTATGTAGATTGCATTTCTGCAGAGAAAATGCAAAGTGTGCTTGCTCAACTGTGGCAGAGTATCACCGACAGAAACTGGATCAGACATGAGACCTCATGCTGCAAAATCTGTTTTTACATGGTCTACAGAAAGTGTGTATTTCACTGTACATGTAATGACGAGAAAAAATGAAAGTTTACCTTTTTAAATTAAGTTATAATAAAATGACATTTCACGATATTCTAATTGTTTTGAGATGCACTAGTTTATTAATTCTTTTTAATATCTGATGTAGCATTTATCACTCCCACAATGAAGGCGACCAATTTCTTTTTCTCTATCCATAAATTTTTTTTGCTTTCTTTTTTTACTTCCATATCAATCTGCATATGCCCACTTTTGTTGGTGTGACTCATTCCTTTAACTGCATCCACATACAGTATGACATGTTTTTTTCAATTTGATTTAATGGATTTCAGAATCTTATTTAATTACTGTACAACCCCAGGAAGCAGTCCTGTGCCTGTCTCCACATTTCCTATACTCATGGTCTCCTCCACATCTAGCATATTTTCTTTTACCTTTGCAATTTGTTGCAATATGTTCAAATTCCTGACAGTTATAGCATATAGTGGGTTTGGGAACAAATTCCCTCACTGAATATCTCATGAGCCCAAAGAATAGCTCCATAGAAATTTATTTGGAGTCATATTCTATTAGGACTGATAATGACTCCTTTCTATTAATGCCGCTATTTATTTTTTTCCTTCTAAGACTGACTTATCACTCTAAATCACAGACTAAATCAGTCATGCTAATGTTAGTAGGGACTCCATATTATCACTCCTGAAATACCCATAGTTCTTTGTTCTCCAATTCTAAGATGCATTTGATAGTTTGCTTGTTCCTGCATTTTCCTTCTAAGACTAACAATCACTCAATTACAAACTAAATCGGTCATGCTAATGTTAATAGGGACTCCAGTTTATCACTCCTGAAATGCCCATAGTTCTTTGTTCTCCAATTCTAGATGCATTTGATACTTTGATTTTTCCTGCATATTGTAATTTCCTTGCTTTTTAATCTTGATTTGTAGAATTGCATTTAATCAAGATGTTACCATCCCTAAGAATCCTTACATATTTAATTTCTCCCACTTGATCCTTAACAACTCTGGTAAGTTCCTTTTTCCCCCACTCCTTCTCCTTTAAATCTAACCACAACAGTAAGAGAATTAGTTATTAGATTATTATTAATTTATTTGTTTAATCTCTGACTGCACTCTCTGAATCACCTGAACTAGCCTCTCCTTTTTTCCTCTTCCTTTCAGTGGTGGTTCACATCTGGTTTCCTATTATCAACTGTTCTTCATAATCCTCTTCCTCATTCATATCGGTGTTATAATTAACTAAATCTAATTTATTCCATGATGAGGCCCTCAGCAAGAAGCAGGGCAAGAGAGTCACTATCAGGCCTATATGGGCCATCAGCCGAAACCCTTGCTAACCATTTCCCAGTGCTACCACAGTCTTGGCAAAAGTTTCCTTAAACTTCCTCTTTCTGGATTATTTCCTATGAACTCTACACAGCCTTGTCAGATCCACACTCTACTTCTGCCTCATAAAAACGATTCATTTTGTGAATTGTCCACCAGCTCTCACATCTAGCGTCCATTCAAGAGTCTCCGTCCTCTGCCTAAGTGCATCACTCCAGCCATACTCTTGGCAAAAAAAACCCCACAAAAATTATTACAGCATAACCTGGCACATTGTTCATGAAGATTTTATTTTACTCTAACAAAGGCTATTTAAATTGTAGCAAAGTAAAATACCTCTAAATAGACAGAGTAAAATGACATTTTACTACAGTAAATGTAATAATTAAATTACTTTTACTATGAGAAAAGTATGATTACAATGTTAAAAAAAAAAACCTTATACTTGCCTGTGCGAAGTTGGCTTGTTCTCCCCGTGTATGTGTGGGTTTCCTCCAGGTGCTCCAGTTTCTCCCACAGTCCAAAGATATGCAGGTTAGGCTAATTGGCGGCTCTAAATTGACCGTAGGTGTGAATGTAAGTGTGAGGTTGTTTATCTTTGTGTTAGCCCTGCGATGACCTGGCAACTTGTCCAGGTTGTACCCTGCCTCTCGCCCATGGTCAGCTGGGACAGGCTCCAGCTTGCCTGTGACCCTGTACAGGATAAGCGGCTACAGATGATGGATGGATGGATTATACTGTAATGGAAATTTCTAATAAACACTTCAGAACACTTAGCAGTTGTCTTTTCAGTTATTTATTATGATCGATCATATAGAACAGATATATAAAAATAGGAAAGGAAAGAGAAGAAAAAGAAGACATCACTTCTGATGATGCCGAAAGTCACGCGCGCTCTGAGTTGTGTCTCAGGAATGTCATCTATTATACTTTGAAGATATTTGCTTACTGCTCACATCTGTACATGATTGGCTCAAGATTTTGTATGAAGCTTTGTTAAAGTGTGCACCTGGTCTCTGCAGTAGCTAAGACACTCTGCTTATCTATCGGCCAAGGCCGCAGAGAGCTGATTATAGCATGTGAAAAACATTTATTTTGAGTTACACAAGACCTTTTGAGCTCAACATACAAAACCTTATATTCTGCCTTATATTCTGACCCTAAAGGATGGTTTAAGAGAAAACCATCAGTTCTGTTGACATTTGCCTTGGCTTAAAATCTGCCCAAATTTAGTGAGATATCTTCCTTTTTTTTCCTCTCTGTTAGGGAAGATATCTCTTTACCGCCTTCTAGACACTCCCTAAGGGACACCTCAGGTTGGTCAGAGTGCTCTCTTTCTCTACGTAATTGTACATCTACAAAAATGGCCCCTTTTTTCCTCCCTAGTGGGCTTCTAGACACACCCATTTTTTCCTCTAGTGGGCTTCTAGTTGATGTCCTGGTCCTAGGTCCTGGACGCCGGCTCTATGCCAAAATAGGGACCTTATGGCATGAGCATTTGATATTAATATTAATTAATATTTAAATTAAATTAATATTAATATGTTAGTTACTTCCCTGAACTATTCTCTTCTGAGTGTCCCTGTGTTAAAAGTAGTGAGTGGTCAACGATAGAATAGACTTGGCTTAAAATCAGCTGATTTTCCCAATTACGAATAATAAATTCCACTTACTTTAGGTGACCAATTATTCTGCTGGGTCTTTTTATGTATCAGGCAGGATACGCTCGCAGAAGTGCATGACCTTGTCTCATCCTGGAGGTACTTTCCCTTATCTCATGGGGTTCCCTGTTTCCAGCTCAGTCCAAGGACTGAGGAGGGCGCCTTCTTTGGGGGTCTCAGTCGGCACTCCCTGGCGATCCTCGCCGATCCTGGACGAGCCCCCAATCTGTGGTGGAAATAATAATAATAATGGTCAAACGAGAAAATTGTGTCAATAAAAATGAGGTGTATTAAAAGATAGAAAAGTAATAGGAAGATAGATTATAGGAAAGATAAGAATAAGAGAGGAATTGAGAGAGAAGGTCTGAGTTAGCCTCAGGGTCCCCATTTCTGGTTGTTGTTTCAGAGGACTGAGCATTTATTGATGTCTGCGTGTTAATCTTGTTGTGACTACAATGTTATGCTTTGGGTCAGGAGAAAATGTCAATGTGTCTGCATATCATTTTCTGATATTGTGTTCTAAAATATGTTTATCAGAGACTCACAGATGGAAGGTTAAACTAGTACATTCTAAGCTGTGTTTTACAGTTACATAGTATAAATGGATATAAAACTAACCAATGATTATTACATGAATCACAAACATGCATTTTTAATTAACAAATTATAAATTTCCCTCACACTGTATAACTGTCAGGTGGCTCTCATGAGGTAGAAGACTTTTTCCCTCCAGAACTTCCTCTAATCATATAAAATTTAATGTTTCACTTACACATCCTGAAAATAGTAATTTTCTTACTATTTCTGAGCTAGATGGTATCACAAATACAATTACAATCATTCCCGAAGAATAGCAAAAGAACCCCAAATTTCAAAATAATCAACTGCAAATTGATGTAGGTGAGGGTTATAAGAATTACAAATTAAATTCAGGTTTGTCTTCTACACACCAAAATACATGATTTGAACACCCCTCTTAATTGATTTAAAACATTTTTGAGTATGGCCCACCCTACTGGAACAGCAACAGCAGTGCTTCCACACAATGTGCCTGGAGGAGGTCAGCTAGCCATTCGCATTTGGCCACCTGCCGGCAGTGGCTGAGGGCCAACAACCACGACGCCAAGGGAATCATCAATTTGGTGGCACTGGAACAGGTCATTGCCCAACTTCTGGAAGAAAGAGTGGAGTGGGTCCAGTGCCATGGCCCGGTGTCGCAGGATCAGGCCATCGAGCTGGTGGAGGATCGTGTGGCGGCTGTTCCGATGGCTGGACAGCATGTCTCCTCTTCTCCCCTCTCTCTCTCTCTCTCTCTCTCTCTCTCTCTCTCTCACTCTCTCTCTCTCCCCCTCTGGTCCTTGTCCTCACCCCATTTCCCCACTGTGGAAGTGGGGGCTGGCTCCACCCCAGCCTGCCCGCCTCACCTGCGGTGTCCTACCACTTCCTAGTTCCTTGACTGTGTCTTGCCCCCCTCAGGTGAGTGATCTCTGGAACACCAGTGCAGGGAGAGAGCCTGGGCCAGTAAGCTGGTGCTGCAGGACCCAGGGCACCTCCAGCATCAGTGGTCAGCGATGGAGTTGGGTGCAGTGTTCTGGATCCCCGACGGGCAGGAGACTGCCTTCGATCAGGCCGGAGCATATTCGCATACCGGTGAGTATCCAAGGGGATACGTATCAGGCTATAGTGGACTCTGGCTGTAATCAAAACCTCAATCCACAAAAGCCTGGTGCAAGACAAGGCATTGGGAAGAGCACAGTTAGTGAAGGTGTTGCATGTGCACAGGGATGTTCACAACTACCCTTTTGTGTCAGTCCACATTCTATTTTGAGGGGGAAAAATTTAGAGTAAAGGTGGTGGGTAATCCTTGCCTTACCCACTCAATAATTTTGGGGACTGATAGGCCGGGGTTTTAGTAATTTATGACGCATTTAGTGTAGAGTGGGGCCTGCCATAGTTCAGCAGGGGGAGGTCCCGGAGTGGCATTGGTTGGAGCAGCTGTCACAGAACTGTCCACATCATCAGTCCATCAGAGTGAGGAGCAGCAGGCTCCTCCTCCCTCTCTCAAGGATTCCCTTGCAGATTTCCAGTTAAAACAGTCACGAGACCAGACTCTGTGGATTGCGTTTGACCAAGTGAGAGTAATCAATGGTCAAACTCTCCAGCCAAATGCCACCCCATCCTTCCCCTATTTTTTCCATTATTAAGGATAGATTATACTGAGTGATGCAGGACACTCAGACTAAGGAACAAACAACACAGATTTTAATCCTAAAGGGCTGCTCTGAATTTATATTCAAGGCAGATCACATTAAACCCCTGGCCAGACACTTGGTGCAGGATAAGACACTAGCCTGACTAATGGCCTGGTTCTATTGGCCAGGGATTCACGGTGATGTATGTAGGTGGTGTACGGCATGCCGCGAATGCCAGTTAGTAAATCCCGCGGCCTTTCCAAAAGTTCCTTTGCCCACTCTGCCATTAATTACGACCCTGTTCAAAAGAATTGCGATGGATCTCATCAGGCCATTAGATAGGTGAACACAAGGATATTGCAATATTTTAGTTCTGGTGAACTATGCAACGCAATATCTGGAAGCAGTGCCTCTTTACAGTATCTCAGCACGTAGTAATGCAGAAGTACTCTTCCGTGTCATCTTCCAGGTCAGAATCCCCAAAGAGATTCTGACTGATCGAGGCACTATGTTTGTGTCACACACACTGTGCGAACTGTATGGTTTACTGGGAATTAATCCTATCCGCACCAGTGTTTATCACCCACAGATGAATGGCTTAGTCAAACGGTTCAATCACACCCTAAAAAACATAATTAGAAAGTTTGTAAGTGAAGACACACACAACTGGGATAAATGGCTTGACCCCCTGTTATTTGCAGTGTGAATGGTCCCACAAGCCTCCATGGGGTTCTCCCCATTATAATTATTATATGGGCAAAGGACACACATACCAAACTCCACACACTCAATCTCCTAACCCTGGAAAATCTGCGGCAGGCCCAAGAATGTCAAGTCCATCTGTAGGATTGGGGCACGCACCTTAAGGAATTAACACCGGGAGATAAAGTACTTGTGTTGTTGCCCATGTCAAGCTCCAAATTGGTCATCAGGTGGCAAGGACCCTTTTAGGTCACATGCCGAGTCGGGGATATTGACTGTGAGGTGAGGCAAACAGCAAGGGTGAGGCATTACAGATTTACCACCTCAAGAATCAGTATGAAGAACGCACGCCACTGCAGAGAATAGGACAGAGTCTGTGTGGACAGAAAAGAAGGCAGTGGTGCAAATGATGTTGCACATGCAGTCTGTGAATCGCTGCGATCTAATAATGGTGGAAACATTTTAGTGATTTTTGGAACAGTATTCAGATGCAAAACATTTATTTTTCTAACGATTTTTTTAAAATTAATCGGTGGATTTACAACCTATTTGAGCATATCACCCACAGAAAACTTGGAATTCTATAATGTCATTTTCATTAGACTAGTACATTATGTTTCATGTGTCTTGTGTGGAAGCTCCACCACCTCCATCTCTCTCTGGCTCATGGCCTCTACTGGAAGGAAAACCCACCTCCTCTCTCCATCCACAGATGAAGCTTGACCACACCCCCTCTGCCACACGAGCATTATGGAATGTTCAATGGCTGAGGGTTCTAAAGGTAGCAGACAGCATTACTTAACTATAATGGGACCAAACCACAGTATTTGATACACAGACACAATGCACCATCCTACTTATGTACAAAGGAATGTTCAGAGGATGGAGATGTGGAAGACTGAATGGAGGATTGTGAACAAAATTACTGGATGTCCTCTTCTATTATGACTTTAATGACTGTGGCCAACAGACGACCCTGCCATGAAGTACCACCTGGGAGAAGATTAAAAGCATGATGGCTTGAACATTAGAGAGGTCATGAAGTTGCATTCTATTTGTTAAAATTTCTCACAGCTGAGAAAGCTGGACTTTACTCATGTGTGTGAGTGTGTTGTGTTTGTTCTCCTCCACAGTGTGTCATTGTGCTGTTTCACATCGTCATCCTCAGCACCTGCATCTGCAGGCGTCACAATCACTGGGGTTTTTGTACGACGCTCTAACACTGTGTGAACCGTGAAGATTTGAATGTGTTGTAATGATCCGTGAAACAGAAATAATCTCCAGCATCTTCAGTCTGGACTCCACTGATGGTCAGAGTGAAATCAGTTCCAGATCCACTGCCACTGAAACGTTCAGGAATACCTGATTGTCTACTGTTAGCACGATAGATCAGGAGTTTAGGAGCTTCTCCAGCTTTCTGCTGAAACCAGGACAAACAGTCATATTTACCACCACAGTCATTATCGACAGCAACATTAGTTTTACAGCTGATGGTGAGTGTGTCTCCCGGAGAAACAGATTTCACTGCAGGACTCTGAGTCACAATGGCCTGACTTTGGGATCCTGAAAAAGAAGAATAAAGAAGAAATATAAGTCACATCATTTCTAGCTGTCTTGCTAAATCATTTTTATTGAGTGAAGTCCGACCTCGAGCGCAGAGGGCCAGTGTGCAGATGAAGATGCTGATCAAACTCATGGTTGCTGTGGGTGAAGTCGCTGAGCAGCAGCTCTCAGTCATGGAGTGTTAAAGTCACAGGACTATAAACACTCGCAGAGCGCTGAAGCATGACCTGATAATGCAAAGTGGAACCTCTCTCGATGGAAACATCTGGCGAAAGTTCTGCTCTATTCTGGGAAAAAGAGAACCACTCAGCCATCTTCATGTAAATCTCTCTCTCTCTCTCTCTCTCTCTGCTTTAGTCTGCTTTTATTCAGGATGGTGTGTTGAGGGACATTTTACTGCTTGACATAGCAAGCTGATCAACAAAGATATTTTCACTCTGATCAGAACATACCTGTTTCCTGCTCTGTAGAAGCATAGCATGCTGTGATCCAAGACTGAAGGAAAAAATCAGTCCATTATTCACTGTAACAGATTCCGTCTCTGCTTTGAACTCCACTGAATTCTGAGGCGAATGGGTCAGTGGAATGAAAGTCCTTCACCAAGTTAATGAATTGCTTTGATCGTGGGGTCATCCTGGTTCTTCACTCTTCACCTTCAGAGCAGATACTGGCAGGTATCTATTGGCCTGCTCACATATAACATGGCCGACTGTACATGTACAATCTTCTCAGAGCCACTTGCTTCAGGAAGGAAGCTGAGCGAGCAGACTCTTCTCTTCTGAGTCCTGAAAATAAAGTCCAAATTTCAGTCAGAAAATCAGAACAAAACAATGTTTAAGAAACTGACATTCACAATAACAGCACCAGATTCCTTCCCTCCTCACTGAGGTCATCATGTAATTGCCATAGATGACTGCACTTTGAGATACGTTGTATACCTTGTACAACATCCAAACACTTCTCAAATCAGTCACTTTCCTACAATCTGAACCTCCTGAACCAACAGACTGAGATCTCCAGTCTCCAGGTTCGAACTGAATTCTTTCACAGGTACTAAAGATTACGGAGCACATCGCCGACTTTGCAGACTCTGCAGTATACAGTTGGATTTACAGATTTGCAATGACATACGCTTGTTTAAAGGTATGAAATGCTTCTGTTGTTTCAGCAAATGAGTGCTGATTTCACTTGATGAAGCTCAGCATGTTTCATTTTCTTCCTCAGTGTATTTATCTTTTATCCCCCCGGCGCTCTGACAGGAGCTGATCGGCTGATCTTTTAGCTCAGAATATAATCAGAGTAAAGGAAGCAAGAGCTCCACAGGCACAGATGTTTTAAATTTCTCATGTTTAATATTACACACCTTCACATATTTATCTCCAGGGATGGAGTCCGTATCTGCTGGGGTGGAGTGGTTCAGCCTCCAGTCTGCCTCTGCTTTGTGAAATGTGCAGAGAGAATGTACTGCAAATATTGTAATGACTGTAACACCATAAATACGGTCATTACACCATCACGTTGACCTGCATCAAACTGGCTCCACATTCAGCTTCAGTCTGATGAAGATTTGTGTTCAACTGTGGTGGTGTTTTTCCTTCACCAGGATCTCAGGTCATGTATGTTTAAGGGATTCAATTCCATTCTGTTTTATTTATTTGGGGAAGAAAAAGGCGTTTGTTTGGTGGAGAAACTTTACAGATGATGAGAAAATGAATATTGAAATGTAGAATAATACAGAAATGAATGTTGACTCTTACTGAAAGATCCTGCACTACAGTGTGTGTTACAGTAGTGTGTAGGAGACACTGCTCCTCTCAGCACAAGGAGGAAATTATCAGATACCATCAGACACATCAGCTGATTTTTCATCGCAGGAGGAACGTTTTTCATCACAGGAGGAAGAGCATTCTGATTGTCAGGAATGATTATTTTTTAAACATGTAGACTTTATGGAAGGCATTGATGGATGTTGTAAGAATTTTATTGGCTTCTACAGAGGACCAAACTCCACCGAGCGCACTTTATCATTCACATCATTCTGCGATTAAACAGAAATGGAGTTAATGTGGGTCAATGTGATGAATTTATTTTAATGTTTCTATGAATTCCTACATGATGCAGCAAATCTGAAATTATTTTTCTGCACAAATTAACACTGCCCATAATAATCTCAAATATTTTTTTTCACAAAACAGCATTTTGAAAACATTTGTTGTCTGTGAGTGGATTAGTATTCTCATGAACTCGAGCTGATGAAATGGAAATGATTGTAATTTTTATGAAAACTTCATCTCCGTGTTCATTGTGAATTTATGAAATGAAGCTGCTTCCTGGATTTTTATATTTTGAAAATCATTAGTGAATCTTCAGACATTAAAGGTGGGGTATATGATCTTGGATAAACAGTTCCTGCAAGCTATATTTTCGAAAATACACAGCCTTGCCTCTCTCTTGAGCCCACCCCTCGAAACCACGCCTCCAA
>JAODJS010000021.1:21506895-21519983 GCA_027576325.1 Sciades assimilis | reverse complement strand
GAGCACCCGGAGGAAACCCACGCGGACACGGGGAGAACATGCAAACTCCACACAGAAAGGCCCTCGCCGGTCACAGGGATCGAACCCAGGACCTTCTTGCTGTGAGGCGACTGCGCTAACCACTACACCACCGTGCCGCCACATCCAGATATACATTTAAAAAAAAAAAGTTGCCTAGAGCCTTCACACAACCCTGATAAACCAAACCATTCTCCACCTCACAGGATGCTTTGTTGGCCTCCAGTCTTCCTGTTTAACTGCAGTTCACCATTTTTGTCTGTTTGCTGGGAAGCACTGAAAAGTTAAAGCAGACTTAACTCAAGTTGCATCCAAAAGCATTACAGGCTTCTGGCATTGCTCTTTTTAGGTGCAACTTCATCTGTAGATGCTGACTGAATTGGGTTTACAAAGTCACTTGCACCCATTGTCAAAACAGCTGGATAAACAAATCTGACCTCACATGAAATGCCCCTATGCCATACTTGCTACCATGAAGTCAAGCCCATGCATTCTAAAGCCAAGCTAGCCAAGCACTAGCTAGAATGATAGTCATCTATCCAGAAAAAAAAAAAGTGACCTCGCCTTGCAGTTGCACTCACTAGGCAAGCTCCCCACCAGCAGGAGAGCAGAGTCTGCCATAATTGCTCATGTGACTTGTTTTGGTGAAAAGTAGGTCAAACACCTCAGGTGGTAATGACCTTGCAGCTTACTTGCTTTGATAATTTTCAGAATCCCAAAAACACAGGATGCATTTTATTTTTGGCAAAACAGCAACACATTGTGCTGCATGCACTGTACCCTACACCTCAACACTAACAGCAATAGGACATGGAACATTTTGCCCAGAACTCAACTTTGCAGTCAGCACCTTAAGTTAAAAAAAAAAAAACTGAACTGTTCATGATTTAGGGTTTAACATTTTAATATTGTAAAGCTATATACTGAATATTTCACCATGGGTTGAATGTTAAGGTTAACTGTATCCAGCTACAAATACTGTACAATGTGATGAGCATTAGGAAACATAACTGCTGCCTACATAGTTAAGTAGCACCAGATAAAAAAAAAAATTAAAAAAAAAAAAAAAATAGTATTGCTATATAGCAGGAGCTTATAAATGCAGTAATCAGCATGCAAATCAGTATTTTAAATTAAGTTGGTAGCTAGCATTAATTACTTGTATAAAAAAGGCATAGTTACTGACTTTGAAAGTAGTCAGTCGTCACTTAGGCATGACAAGTGTCTAGACAACTAAAATGCATGGAAATTAAAAAGCCTGCACATTAACAGAGCTAATAAATTAACTGTTGCAGTAAATAAAAACAGTAGAAGTGTCATTGCTTAAACAGTAAAAGCCTTACATAAAAACCTAATGTTTTTCCTTCATCTGTCCTGGGATATAGTCTCCCCAGGGCATTTGTTGCAAGATGCACCAACAGGTATCTCAATTAAGAGAACCCCTTCTGGAGAAAGGGAAGAATTCATCTTCTGCTGGTTAACATCTGTAGGGAGCCTGTCACATGAAAAGCAAGTAAAATCAAGATATGATCCTGTCAGAGTACACAAGTGAGCACTACAAAAAAATCTCATTATTGCACTGAATCTGGCATCAAGTAACTAGCCAGCCATTTGACAGGAAGTGAAGTTAGTCTAGCCTTACTTGTACTTCCTTGTAAAAGTCCTGGAAGTGGCCCCTTGGTTATAGTGCCTTTCCTCATGTTTACCTTTGAATAAAAATTTGAACAAATGCCCATCTTGAACTACTCCAAGCATGATTATTCAATAACTATCCATTTGCCTAGAAGCCTTCAGGATTTCTTGAAAAGACAAGTAGGACATACCTGCTACTTCCAAGTAGCCTGCATTGATTTTGACAGCAATTTCCTCTGGACAAAAATTACTGACATCTAGAGAAATTCTCCAGGTCTTAGGATCACATTCAACATGTCCATCTCTGGATGAATGGGGAACTTCTGGACAAACAGGAGTTACCAAAGAAAGAGATTGAAATCCAGGCCAGGAAGATGTTTCCAGTGTCTTCCTAGCTGTCTTTAACCAGCTACCATCATCTAGTTCAAGGAAAAAAGGTGCTCCCCTGCACCGATTTAAGATGCTTGACTTTGGCCAGTCCTGGAGAGGATCCCAGCTACCATTCCGACTGAATAGAGTACGAGACATTTTTTTTTAAAAGTCAAACAAATCTTGTTTGTGAGATCTTGCAATATAGATTGCTTCGTTTCCTGCTATAGTTATGCCTTTCATAGGGTTACCTTATAAACTTCCATAACATGCCCCTTTTATACAGTGGCTGCCTGTCCCCTCCCTCCCAACACTTCCAAATCCCACACCTCAAAAGGGTGAGGCAAAGCCTTCACTAGAATGTCAAAGTCTGACATACCCACAGTGAATCATCCCCCTATTAAACAGCTCTGAAGAGACAAATTCTTGGCAGATTACAGCAAGTACATTGGTGATCATGCCCTCAATTGCCTCTGTAATCTAGTCACATCCCAGTGCTCTTTACTTCACTGTAAAAGTGCCAAGCTGGCTGGGAACAGTATGTGCCCTCCACCAGTGAAAGAATTGGGTTCCCTTGTAAACATTCTAGCTTGCCTATGCAGGCTTTCTAGAGTGCTAGTACACAATTCAGCACTGTTTTAACTGCAATTTACAGTGGAAGTGTTTAAATAGTTACTGCTTAAAATAAACACTTCTGCTCAAAGATTAAACTTTAAGCCAGTTTATTTACACCATAAGTACCTTAAAATAAGATGAACAAGCAATTCTGGTCAAGATGGTTGATAATTTTTGTAACTGCTCAGTGCCAGCTGCAAATCAAAGCACAGATTACATTAATGAATTCATTCCAAGACCAAGTTGTTCCAAGTGACTACATTAAAAAAAAAAAAAAGTGAAATTTCCTGCAAGTAATTTTTGCAGCACCCAGGGAGCAGTTGAAGATCAGGTGCCTGGCTCAATGGCACACCAGCCATTCCTACTGGCCCAGGGAATCAAGCCAGCAACCTTTAAGTCCTAAAGCACTTTCTCCATCCCTTAGGCCATGGCTGTGTGGAAGGGCTAGTCAACCCCCTTACTCTAGGAGCAAGCCTCCCCCCAATCTGGGGGAGTCTTTGTACTGTAACTTTGCAGTTTTTCCCCATGTTAGGAAGCTTGTCTTGTTTATAGCTGCTTTATATTAAAAAAAAAAAAAAAAACCACCAAGATGTCCCATACTAAATACAAGCTGATATTTGGTCATTTGTGAAGTCAAGCATTATTCATTGGCAAATTGCTGCTGTTGTATAAAAGGGGAAGGGGGAACCCACCACACCCAACTTCAGGGCACATTACAAGTTTGATTTTACTACACAGCATGCTCAAATGTATTATTCCTTACTCATTTGGGCATCAAGCAGACCCAATACCACAATGCATCATTAACAAGTCAATGCTCCATTTCAGCACACCTGCTTTAAAAAAATGCTTTTGAATATTCAAAAGAAACAAAACAAGACAGATCTCATTTCCTGCTTTAATGCCAGACAAATATACATCACCCAGTATTTGAAATCCCTCAACAAGTGACAATCCTTCAGATTCCACATTCAATTTGCATTTTCAGTGATAACATTGGGAAATCAAGCCAATTTAATAGAGGAACCCAATATTAGATACAAATGACAAAAATATGCAAGTCTGTATGGACAGTGGAGCACACTGCTGCAGATGGCCTCCCACTTTCTGTATAAAGAGAAAAAAAGAAACAATAATTAAGGTGATGCAAACTAATCTCCCTTTAGTGCCATTATAAGCCTCAAAGAAAACTCAACTATACTACAGCCAAGAGCTTTTCAAAGCCCTCATTCCAGATTGTCACAAATACCACTTGCTTTGAAAAGCTTTTCTAGATTTGAGTGTGGAGTGTTACCTATACAGCCACAAGAATATTAGTAAGGTCAGGCACTGAAGTCAGGTGAGGACTGACTTGGGGGTGCAGTCAGTGCTTTGGACTCTGCAGGCCATCCAAGCCTTTTCATTGCAAACATGCCATTCTGGAACTGGCTTTGTGCAGTGAAAAGATATCCTATACAACTGTGGATTTCCAACTTCATGTCAGTTTGGGGAAGGCCCATATGTAGTATAATGGTTAGGGGCCCACAAACCTTTAGCCATAGTGTAGTTCCGGAAGTTCAGTTTAAATTAAAAATCCATTACTGAACCAACATGCATTACAGCCACCAAGACCAACAAAGGCAATTAACTAGTGTATAACCTGCCCAAATTAAGCATAAAGAATCACAGGTCTTCTGAATTAGCTGAGTCTTTGACAGCTTGCAATTTCCACTCTTCCATTAGCATCCAACATGCAGCCTTCATTAACACCACCTGAGCTACTCAAAGTGTGAGATTTGGCTTATTGGTCTGCAATCACAGCTCAAAACATGGCATGACATACCTCAGTGCAGGATTTGAAAGAGTTTAGGCAAAAGGATTTCCTCCAAAAGGGTCAAAAGTATCAGCTTTTACACCAGTCTGTGTAGCTGGACCACCCTGCAAAAGATTGCAAAGTGACGAGTAACTTTACAGGAAGTCAATCCATTCAGACCATGTTATACACAATTTAGCTTAGTATTAACTCAAATGTAAACTACCAATTGTAGAGACCTAGTCAACTTTGCTTAGTCACTTAAGTGAGATTTGCTTTTGACATAGTATTGTCTCCATTTACTGTAGTTGCAGGAAGTGCTAAATGGCTGCTTCCAAAAGTGTCATCAAAAAGACTGGCAGCTGGTAAAGGATCTGGGCCTGATGGGATTGGCACTGGATTTGGAGTGAAAGCAGCATCCAGCAGCACTCCTGCTGAGGAAGGGGTCAAACCTGGAGCAGTAGTTGTAGAGGCCTGCTGAAGTGGAGGTTTAGGAGGCTCTGAACACAGACAGACAAAGTGCATTTCTCATCTTTATAAGCAAGTCAAATTGTGCATCTCAAGGAGGTTGTGAAAGACCTCCAACTTCAGGAGTTAGGCTTTTGATACATTGTACATGTTCATTACATGAAGACATCAAGCCTTTATGCTTATAGCTCATGAAAATCAAATCCAGTATCTCAAATTAGAATCCCCCCCCCAAAAAGGACTTATAATACAGAAAGGGCCAACTTCTGAAAAGTTGGTTCATTTATACACAATACCTGGTTGGGGCTTGTTTACCAAGAATTACTGCATCAATGCAGTGTAGCATGGAGGCAAGAAGCCTGCAACACCATTGTGTTATTGAACAAGTTGCTTTGATGGCCTTCAGTGGTCTGCATTTTGGGGATGGGCATTTCTTCTTAATACCCCCTTAGATCCTCTATGGAGCTCAGGTCAGGCAAGTAACACTTGCAAACCATTTGGTACTTTTGGCACTGTGCCAAGTCATGATGGTAAAGCTCATCAGCAGATGGATGCAAGTGCTCCAAAACCTCCTGGTAGATGACTGTGTTGACTAGAGTTGGACACCACCAGCAGGTGACATGGCACTCCAAGTTAAACTAAGAAATTTCACACCCTGGATTCTGTGCCTCCCCACTCTTCCTCCAGACTCTAGGACCTTGATTTCCAAATGAAATGCAAAACTTACCTTCATCTGAAAATAGGACTTGGACCACTGAACAGTCCAGTTCTTTCTCTCCTTAACCCAGCTACAATGCTTGACATGGTCTGTGGTTCAAGAGTGACTTAGGAATGTTACAGTTGTAGCCCCTTTTCTGAAGACTGCTGCATGGTTGCTCTTGATGCACTGACCCCAACCTCAGTCCACACCTTGAACATTCTCCCAAGTTCTTGAACCTACTTGACAATCCTCTCAAGGCTGCAGTCACCCCTGATACTTGTGCACCTTTTCCACAAGGACCTGTGGCTTATGCTCCTTGTGGAATGTTGATCATCTTCTGGACAACTGTCAAATCAGTTCTCATGATTGGGGTCATGTATTGAACCAGACCAAGAGCTACAGTATGCCATTTTATTCAAACTAATTTGAGATACTGGAATGACTTCTAGCACAAATCAGAATTAAAGTTAAAAATAAAAAAGACTTAGTCACTTTACAAGTTAAATGAAATGAACTTCAATATTCTAATTAGAGATGCACTAGTATGTCCAGGTTACCAGTGGATTTTGTAGAGAGCTCACTGATGTCAAAGTCATCATGGTCAGCTGCTTCCTGGGCTATGCCAACTTTGTTGGAAAAGTACTGTTCAAATGGGCCATTGGTGTTTTGGCCTGACAGAGGAGCACTTCCAGGTTTTGCCATCTGGAAATTTTTGAACATATCCTTCCCAGTTTTCTGTTCCTTCCCTCCAAGTGGGTCCAAAGCTGTGAAAGCACTTTTAACAGCAGGTACCTCTTCTTTTGCAGGGGGTGGCCGATGAGGGAGCCCTGATGATAGCTGCCCTGTTATTCCTCCAGGAGGAGCCATCATTGGAGGAAATGCACTGGGCTGAAAGGGGTTGGACACTGTGCCAGATGGAGGCCAGGCACAAACAGCTGCTGTGGTTGCTGGTTGGCCCCAAGCTTGAGCAGCAGCTGGAGTGCCAAAAGAAGGAATCTGCTGTCTCCACTGAGGTATTGGTGAGCCCCCAAATGCACATGGCTGGGGAAGAGAATTTAGTGCACCTTGGACTGATACTTGGGCGCCAGAGCCCTGGGGTGGAAATAGTGGCAGGGCTGGTTGACCCCATGGACTTTGAGCTTGAGGAACAGATGGTAGTCCCAGTGACATGGATGCTAAAATGCAAGAAGAGAACAAGGAGTTTAAGATAAGCCCTGAATAAGTTATGTACTGCATCACCATGACATTATACAGATTGGTGACAATGAATTGCCTTTTGGCTGGCATGATTTACATCCACTTGTTTCCTTAGAGGGAAGGTCACTGCAAAGTCAATAAAGTTGACAAAGATCACCTATCCTGAGAAAGTGGTCTCTTCCAGGATGCCAGTGTCCATCCACAGGGTACACAGTATGAAAATGGCAAGTTATAAGCCATGTCCTTCACAGAGCTATTGAAGGAGTTACCAACATCTAAACACCAATTTAATCTTTTGGAAGAATGGTATTTATTCCTTCAGTACAGTTTCATAATCTCTGTGCCAAGGCATACTAAGCCGTTTGTAGTGATCAGATATCTTATGGAGTCACTAATTCCTCACCCTTCTATGTACCAAGATTTAGTTCAGCCACCGTAAAGCAGGTCCTTTAACTATGGCAATTGTTCATACTGGCTGGAATTCCATAATCTCAAACCTAGACATTTGAGTGGCATAGCAAAGCATGGATTACAAATATGAGCAACTTAGTCGAGTACAAAACTCGAAGCTGCATCCAACAAGACAAGTTGTGTTAAAGCATCTTTCCAGGCCCCATTCTAAATTTATATAGACTTGAGCATTTAAGTTCTAGTGCTGGCAACTTTACATCAGTTTACTTTATAAAATTTTTTGCACTGTTGGTAAAAATTGAGTATTAAAACCAGGTCTTCACACTTTGAAGGAATGTGAAGAAAAAATTACAAGTTGTGTAGCACACATTGCTTTAACATTACATAAAATTGCATTGGAAGAACAGTTTTACATGGTTTTGTAGTTTTAAAATTAACCTGTGAATTTCCACAGCATTCACTGTACACTGATCTGCTTGACAGGTTTTAGCTGAACAGCAGCCAGGCCATAGTCTGAGGTCAGCTTCCCATTACACTTTGTAAATCGATAGATCTAAATAGTAAATCAATCTGCAGCTTAAGGTCATGAACACCTGAGCTTTAGAGACTAAACCCCACTGCTAACACCAGCCATTTAGAAGCGATTCAGTACTTTCTACCTGCAGTGTACCACTTGTACTGCCCTTTGCAAATAAGAATGAAGACCCTTATTTACAAGGCCCTGTAAAACCAATGGAATGATGCAACTCAAGTGAGGGATTTCAGTAGGGTAATTTTGATTGTTACTCAGGCCCCATCCACACGAGTATGCAGCCTCACCCAATATACTGTTTAAAAAAAAACCTCCATAAACAGTGCCATTTCAATTCACTGGAAATGACCCAAAACACTGCAGTACATTGCCAGGCCTGTAAGTGGTGACATGACACCACGGGACCAACACTAAACCCGGAAGTGACGTCATGAAGCATGTGCATACTGGTTGCATGCAATTTTCAAAACAAGCTCAAACACAGGAAGTTGTGTCACTCCTTGCAGTAAAATAAAAGCAGAAGGTTTTGTTGTAGCAGCTGTAATAGACAGTTGTTTCTGCAGTATGAGCAGAAGCCTGTAGTCCGCTGTTATGACTTGTCTAGCAGCGGCAGCTGAGGTTAAAGAGGTGGGGCTTATGCGTCATTCCTGAAAATATCCACTTCTGTCCACATGGCGCCAGGCTAGCCGGCGTTTTCGGATTTATCCACTCTGATGGGTTTTCAAAAAGATACCGTTTTCACACCGAGAAAAATGGACCCGTCTAGATGCGAGGCCGAAACAATAAAGTATTTATGCGGAACTATCAAAATCGTACTTGTGTGGACGGGGCCTCAGGGTTAAATTTATGCTTGCTCCATCTTCAGCTTGCTACCATTAACAATATTTGATGTACAGTACTCTTAAAGCAGGTACAGGCTGGTTCATATTTGGGTGGCAAGTGTGCATTTTGTGCTTCCAGTAACTGGCCAGGGTGCAATAACCATTGCAGTCATTTTTGATATGCAAGAGGATTCACAGGTAACAAATTTGTGCAAATTTGTACTAATTGTTTAATATGCATTTACATGCAAAAACTGCTGCAGTCACTTTTAATATGACTTTGGTCGTTTCTAACCGAACTGTTAAACCATGCATTTATTCCATAACTTTTAAAGACTTGCAGCAAGTGTCAAAAGGGCACAGGCACCCAATTTACCTGACATTTGTGGCATGGAGTTTACAGAAGGGTTTATTTAAAAAAAAAAAAAAAAAAAAAAAAAAAGCTGCTCAGCTTGTAAGACAAGTTTACTTAGTAAACTTGTAAACTTTGTATTAGTAAACTTTACTAAAACTAAAGTTTACCAATACCATTAGTATTTAGTTTGCACATGGCATTAAGGAATTTTGCTAGAACTATAAGAACAGCATCCTGAGGTGGGAATAATTTCTTGCCAACTATTTAACTTTGTAGAGCAAGGCAAGCTGTACCTCATACAGCCATGGCTAGCTTCATCCAATAACTTACTGTGATAGAAGTACTTCTAAACAGTTAAGATCCAAGAATATAATGTAGCTTCAGCATCATGCTACCTAAAATCTATAGGTCACTTTGGGAGGAACTGTGAGCTCATTAAAACTTGATGACTGCCACATTGTCTATGTAGCAAATAACCATCTGAAGAGGATTTTTTAATGATCTGATGTAAATCAAGCCAAGATACAGAAGTTCTGCAAAAGGAGACTGAGGTAGAGTCATGCTGCCAAATATCCATTGTCTTCAGACATTTTCTTTACTACTGAAATTATGAGTTTGTTCTGCAGTTTGATTTCTGAGAATCTTGTTTCAAATGTGTCCTGTTAATCAATTTTTTTTGGTTAGGGTTTTAAGCACGTGTAGCCAAGGACAGCATCATGTTACACACTGGCGTTGTCACTCTTCCTGATATACACCAATTTACATAATTGTGTAAAAAGTTGTCCCAAAAGCACCCAATGATGTGCAAGTGTCCTAGCACATCCTTTCCAGGACCATGTCATTAACAAAGTGCCACAGACATTCAGAAAGACAAAGAACTAGAAGTTGTCACTAACCAAGAGCAGCTGTAGAAGTGGTGGTTGTAGGGTTGAACAGATCTGCTGCAACAGAGGAGCTGGACTGAACCAGACCCTCACCCTGAGTTGATGCAAATATATTGGCCCCAAACACTTCATTTCCAGGAGACTACAGAGGGAGCAAAAGCATCACCCACACATTACACACATTTCAAGTTAAGAGGTGTTGATTTGAGGGATCTTTCTCTGAAAGACTTCAATTAAAAAGGTTGGATTTCTCACTTCAGTGCAATATAACCACTTTAAAACAAAGTGGTGCCAATTGTGGAGGGCACAGATCCATCTCTGGAAAAAAATGGATACCACTTCAATTTCTTAAAATCAGCATTTCTAGGGTAGCCAGTTCATGCCACTGAATGTGCTGGAAGCACACCATTTTACTCAAGGTACTGATTGTGATCATGTGAACCAAATCTGAGAAATAAGCATTAAATTTAAAAAGTGCTGCTTAATTGGAAAAATAAAAATCATGCCAAGAATTAAAAATGAGTGAGAAAAGGGTTCAATTCTAGCTTTACTGCCAGAGGGATACAGCAAGTCAGATTGCTTCCATCTTCAAAACCTGGCAGTTCATAAGGTAGCCATTGATAAAGTTAAATTGACAGGGCAAAAACTCTGCTCCACTAACAGATCAACTAATAACTCAACTGCAGGATGACCTTAAGTGACCTACCAAAGAACGGCAAATGGCAGCTGGGGTTAAGTGCACAGCAAGAACAGTTTGAAACTGGCTCCTTAGGGCAGGGTTGAAGTCATGCAAAGCTAGAAAAAAAAAAGCCCTCCAAGGAAGAGTCAAACTGAGGTTTGCTAGAGACCATAAGAATTGGACTGTAGAGAACTGGATTAAAAAAGAGTCTGAAGAGTCCAGTTCTCAGCTTCCCCTGGCTGTCTGATGGTTACAGATCTGGAGAGGCTTCCAAGCCAGTGCCCCACCCATTGAAATCTGGTGGGGGAATCAGGGATGATCTGGGGTGCTTCAGCAAGGTTGGATTGAGGCAGATTTGTTTGTGAAAGACACGTGAAGCCCAACACAAGGTTACCCTGGAAGAAAACTTGCTTTCATCTGCTCTGACAGTGTTCCTAACTGAGAATCAGAGTTTTCCCAGCAGGACACCGCCAGAGAAATGTGTGGCTGAAGGACCACAAGATCAAGACCCCGTCATGGCCTGCCCAATCTCCAAACATGAACCCCATTGAAAGCCTCTGGAATGTGATCGAGAGGAAGCTGGATTGTCACAAGCAAAGTGAAGCTGAGCTGAGTGAGTTTCTGCACCAGGGGTGGCATAAAGAGCAATTTGGAAAAGCTGGTGGAAACCATGCCAGACACATGAAAGCTGATCAAATGTCTGTTATTCCATCAAATAGATTCTGAACTTAAGAGCAAACATTGTTTAAAACTGAATATAATCTTAATTTCAAGGCATTAACACTTAATTTTGCCCAGTTGTCACTTTCTGTAAATAAATGTGCCAAGTGACATTTTGTGGAATTCAGGGGAAATGTCAGTTTATGGAACAAAAAAAAAAAAAAGGTTCATGATCCTCAAGCATACCTATAAATGGTAAGACTAGAGAAGCTGAATTTTGCAGTGGTCTCAATTTTTTCCAGAGCTGTACGAGGTAGCACATTGAAATTATACACATTCAACCATGGTCATTAAAGAGCTTTTTAACCAGCAAAAATTTAACAAGTGTATCAACCATTACTGCTGTCAGGGTCATGAGGGATACCAATTACACTGGGCAACATGCTCAAGTTTTAGGACAACAGCCAAGCCACCTACTAGT
The DNA here is from genome assembly GCA_027576325.1 of Sciades assimilis. Taxonomy (NCBI): domain Eukaryota; kingdom Metazoa; phylum Chordata; class Actinopteri; order Siluriformes; family Ariidae; genus Sciades; species Sciades assimilis. The sequence goes on along the minus strand of JAODJS010000021.1, from coordinate 21,508,369 downwards.
TTGTTTTGGGGAGGTGGTAGGAAACATGAACATGGGGAGGATGTGCAAAACTTGACATTAATTCAAGCTCAGAATCAACCCTACAGTGTAATGCTACCCACCACCACTCTGTACTAGATAACATTTACATTAAAGAGCAGAAAATCTGGGAAAACCTCTAGTTCCAATAAAGCTTATTAATGACCACTAACATGCAAAACATTCCCACAATAATAGGCTTTGAAAAACTGCAAAAAAAAAAAGCACTGTGAGACACCACCCATCACCAAACACTTCGGTTAACTCAAAGTGCACAAAAAAACCCAAACATTTAAACTTTCACCTTCTGCCTTTGTGCACGGCCACACTTGGCACTTTGTGGTGGGGGACAAATGGCCATCACCCCTCCATTTTGCACAACTGGTAGCATAGTTTCACTTTTACAGAGAGATGGAGGTTGAACCATAGGAAGCAGGGAGTTGCTGAGACCATTACACAGTGAAGGGGTTTGGGGTAGATGGGGTCTTGTTTGATCAAGCATGCTGGAAAAAGGAAGGGTCTTGTTTTTTCCACCAGTCATGTCCCTTAAAGGAAACTCAAGTGAGTGACTGATGCCCTTCTGTGGGTCCTGGTTATCAGTTAGTCCATTAAAAAAGTGACTGCTGGATGAAGAGTCACCACTCTGATCATTTTGTCCAATTGGTCCTTTCAAGAGGCAGTCAGGAAGAACTGACGCACAGCTGGATGACAGGGGTGAAACTGTAGAAATGGGAGAGCCAAACTGGCCACTAAGTAGAGCAAAGGGATTATTGAAAGGGACTGGATTGGGACTAAAGACTGTAGCCAAAGAGGAAGGGGCATCACTGGGTGTGTTGCAAGGTACTGTTGGGTCAGTGATGAAAGGATTGCCTTCAAGGTGGTTCTGATTGTCATCAATTACAGAAGCAAGCTCCAGCAACAAGACACTGTCCAGCTAATATTGAAAGATTAGGAAAGACAAGAATGAATAGAAAAGTGTAGAGGAGAAAGAAAAAAGTTCATGTTTTAGTAACTGACTGGATAAAATCAGATGGGTTGCCCACTGATGCAGCAGTAGCATACATTAATAACTATTGGATATAAAGCATCATTTGTGAAATGGATCAGGACTGCAGAGTAGCCAATCTTAACATTAAGACCCATTTTAGTATATTCCAACAATTCTGAAATATGCCAGATTTAGTCACAAGAGTGCAAGATGGCCAAGTTCACAAATGTAGACCAAATCTACTTCTGAAGTAGAATAGAAGCAATAAATCTTAATGCTTCATTTTAGTACTAGCTGTAAATAGTTTGCCACATCACTATAAAGGCTTGTTAGGATTTGCATATACTGAGTGAACACTTGGTACTTACATACCTGCAAACTTGTCACCTTTTGGCGAAATTCACCGTTTTGATCCCAAAACAGGTCACTTACGTGAATCGTGTAGATCTGAAGAGTTTTTTTTTTTGG
>JAODJS010000021.1:18537184-18548290 GCA_027576325.1 Sciades assimilis | reverse complement strand
GTTTATATGGTGTCCTTTTTCCTTTATTTTGAAAGGTTTTCAACCTGATTCTACCTGATTCATTTTGTTTCTACCTCATTCAACCTGATTGATGATAAAATAAAAAAACAAGAAAGGAAGAATCCGAGTTGATCCATGATTGCCCCCAGAACGGCTTATGCCTTTTTCAAGTTTGGGCTGATTTTAAATATAATTCCCCGGGAAACTTGACAGTTGAAAACCAATGCCGGCTATCGGCAACCATCAGTATGAGAATACTCTGCAAGATTAAATACATTGCCGTGCCAGCTGATGACAAAGAGGCTGTAGTGCTTCAAGGACAAGAAGATTAAAGGCTTCAGTGTGTCCAGAAAATATCATACCTAGGCAGCAAGTGTTTGAGCATAGAAATATCACAAAAATAAGATGGCTGAAGATGCACTAGGCAAATCGGTGGATCAATTAAAGAAAGAAAGGACTGTTGCAAGGAGCTCATTCACCAAGCAAGCTAATTTCCTCAAGAGAAGTGCTGATGATATGACTGAATTAGAGCTCAAAACAGAATTTGCTAAACTTTCTGTTGATGCACATCGAGTTTGTGAAACTAATGATGACTACAGAGCTGGACTAGAAGCAGAGCTTGAAGCCAGCAAAACAGATGGAGAAGAAGCTGTGCTTGATGAGGATAAAGTGTCTAATCTTGAGATGGTTACCAATGAATGCAAGGATAGGTTTGCTGAGTTAAAATCCACTGTACAGACAAATCTATGGACCAGGTATGGACAGCATGCACTGCAGGCAGCTTTTGATGAAGCAGAGAAGGCTTGTTCACAAGCAGACAAAATAGCTGTTGAAAGCAATAACTGTGAAGCCTATGAAGTGCACCTTGCTGTATTGGACAATCTAACCAAGGAGGCTTGTAGCACATTGCTGATGTGGGAAAAATGGATCCCTACGACAGACGATGAGTACAAGGAGTGATATAAGGCCTTGAAATCAGCCTGTACAGCACTTGAAATTAAAAAAGCAGAATTTATTAGAGCACGGAGGATGGATGAAGATAAAAAGAAGCCTACTATTCTGACCCCAGTGCTACCTGGACCAACAATGCCGATCATCAAGTTCAAACCAGCACAGCTGCCAGTCTTTAGTGGCTGTAAGAGAGACTTTCACCATTGGAGAGTGGATTGGCTAAGCCTCCAAAAACAAGGTGAACCAACGGGCTCTCCAGAAGTGAAAAAGATACAGCTGCTCAACAGTGTGGATGAGAAAATATCCAAAGATCTTCGACTGTCTTCTTACATCACGGCAGAGGATATCCTCAGAGTACTGGAGAACAGGTACGGAAATAAATACACTATTGCTCTTGAGATAGTGGAAGAGCTGGAGAAGATTACACCTGTCAAGGGAAATCAACCACGAAAAGTAGTGGACCTAATCCAAGCAATAGAGAAGGCGCTTACTGACTTAGCTGACCTGGGGAATACTGGAGCTATCAGAAACCCGCTCATGGTGAAGTCCATAGAAAGTAAACTTCCTGAGTTCGTAAAGAAGGACTGGCTCATGTACCTGGTAGATCCAAAGAATCTTGTGGATGACGATAATCATTTCGACAAGCTTCTCAGTTTCCTTAAAGGGCAGGAAGAGATCTTCGAGAGACTGGACCACCTGAGAGCCATGGATAAGTCAGAAAGACCAGATAAAGCAGACAAGAAGGTAAACAAAAAATATGCCTCAACTAAATCCACAAAAAGAGAAGATGCTGATGAAGGGTGCATTATTTGCGGAGATGATAAACACAAAAACAAACTGTTCTTCTGCAAAAAGTTTAAAAGACTGACGGTGGCAGAAAAAGAAGGTGCAGTGAAGAAAATTGGTGCGTGCAGGGAGTGCTTAGGGTGTCATAAAAGCAAAGAAGACTGCAAGGATACCTACCTGTGCAGGAACAAAGACTGCAAAAAGAAAGGCCAATCAGATCACCACTTCTTCCTCTGCCCCAAAGGTGAAGTCAAAAGCCAGAGCACTGAGAAATCACGGAAAGACAGCAAAGGCAAAAAGGACTTCACTGAGGAGCAGGAAGAGTTCCTGAGTGAGCTGTCACCGGACTTAGCGGAGAAGTGCAGGAAGGCCTTCACCAACACTTCGTCGCAAGTTGCCTGTACTACCAAGTGTCAAGCTGGCCTGCTGAAGGAGTATGGGTTGACAGAGCTTCCTGTCATCATGATGCTTTTGGAGGTGACGGCCAACGCAGGGCAAAAGGTTGGTACCCTAGTCGACCTCGCTTCGGATACGAATTATATAACCCATAAAGCGGCTAACAGGCTAAACCTCAGAAGTGAGAAAATTACACTTATTGTACACGGTGTAGGTGGCATGACTACAAAAGTAGCAACAAGAAGATACCTTCTGAGGGTTCGAGTCAAGACCTCAAAGGGGACGGAGAGAGCACACGAACTCATCTGTTACGGCCTGAACGAGATTGCAAAAGTCCACCAGGTGGTGAAGCCAGAACAGTTGAAGGTGTTCTTTCCTGATGTTGACATTGAGGACTTGAGGCGACCTGAAGAGATTGAGTTACTCGTAAGCCACAGAGAGGGAAGACTCGCTCCACAGCGTGTGAAAGTTGTGGGCGATCTTGTTCTGTGGGACAGTCCTCTTGGAAAGATGGTAGGTGGGGCTCACCCTGACCTGTTTGAGCAAGTGGATGTGGCTGCACACAGGTCAGGGACGCACTTCGCTCGTTCCATGAGGGCGGCTGCTGTCAAGTACGAAGAGATCCCCGCTGCAGTGCTGCAAGACACCAAGGCTGAACCCAAGCACACAGCTGCAACTCACCGGGAGTTCCTGAAATGGTGGAGTTGGGACAGTATCGGTGCTGCCTGTGAGCCCAAGTGTGGTGGCTGTCGGTGCGGGCACTGCCAGCCAGGCGGAAAGGAGATGACTCTCGCTGAAGAAAGGGAGCTTGAGATCATAAAGGACGGCCTCACTTATGTCATCAGTGATGTACATGTAGAGACTCCACATTGGGATGCAAGATATCCTTGGATAGCAGATCCAGCCTGCCTTCCTAATAATCGTAGTGGAGTTGAGGCCACCTTCTTAAGAACGGAGAAAAGACTCCAGAAGGAACCTGAGTGGCTCGCTGCTTACACGGCTCAAGTTCACGAGATGGTGGAGCGTGGAGCAGCAAAGAGACTCACAAAGGAGATGACTGATTCCTGGAAGGGACCAGTCTGGTATGTAAGCCACCTAGTAGCTCCAAATCCCCATTCTGTCACCACTCCGGTGCGCCTTGTGTGGAACAGCAGTCAGCAATTCAAAGGAGTGAGCATGAACGACCTGCTGCTGAAAGGCCCAGACGTGTTGAATCCCATCAGAGCCGTCCTGCTAAGGTTCAGGAGTGGAGTGCATGCAGCCATTGGAGACATCCGGAAGATGTACAATTCCGTGTGGCTAGAGGAGCGCGAAATGCACTTGCACAGATTCCTGTGGAGAAATAGGCAGGATGAGGAGATTGGAGAATTTGCAATCACGAGAGTGAATATAGGTGACAGGCCTGCTGGTTGCATAGCACAGCTGGCTATGCGAGAAACCGCAAGGCTCCCCAAGTTCTCTCACCTTGAAGAAACACGCAGAGTGTTGGAGGAAAGCAGCTATGTCGATGACATCCTCACATCCCACAACGATGCAGACCGTCTGACGGAGATCACCAATGAAATCGAGGAGATCCTGAAGGCTGGAGGTTTCTCTCTGAAACCCTGGGTTCGGTCAGGGCAAAGTGGGAGGCATCAGAGTGTCGAGGCATACCTCAAGGCAGAGGCTCAATCCAACGCTGATAAAGCACTCGTCTTGCCGAACCAGATGAGGGACGAGGATAACAAGGCCTTAGGCATTGGATACCTGGTAGAGGAGGATAAACTCTACTTGATGTCTTCGATCAACTTCTCAAAGAGAAGGGGAAAGATGAGGACAGGCCAAGACCTCCCAATGGAGGAAGTTCGATCGAACACACCAAACCCTCTGACTCGAAGAGAACTCTTGAGCCAGATAGCTGGGCTCTATGACCCCATTGGTCTGGTCACACCACTCAAGCAGAAGGGGGCTATCCTTGTCAGAAAAGCCTTTCAGGAGTCAGGAAGCGGGAATCTGGCCAGTGGTACCTGGGACAAGCCACTATCCGAAGGCCTCAGGGAGGAGGCCATCAGGCTGTTCCAAGAGTATGCACAGTTAGGACAGATCACCTTCCAAAGAAGTCTGACACCCAAAGGCAGGAAAGGAAAACCCTGGGCTATCACCTTTTCAGATGGGAGTGACAATTCCTATGGTGCGGTGCTATACCTTCGATGGGAAACGGACCAAGGTGTAGCCGTCCGATTAGTGGAATCCAAAGCCAAGCTGACGCCACTGGATCAGAAAGGAGATGCAGTCAAGGCAGAGGTCTGTGGCGCTGTCTTTGCAGCAAGGCTTAGGAAGTACATGCAAAAGCATAGCCGGTTGGAGATAGACCGTTGGTTCCACCTAGTGGATAGCCAAACTGTACTGGGAGCCATTCAGCGGGACAGTTATGGCTACCAGACGTTTTTCGCCAACAGGATTGGAGAAATTCAACAGTCTGCCCCTGTTGAAGACTGGTGGTGGGTGCCTGGCAACCTCAACATTGCAGACATCATCACCAGGGGTGCTACCTTGAAAGACCTTCAAGAGTCTTGGCAAGCTGGACCAGAGTTCTTGACACAGCCATTGGCTAACTGGCCAATAAAGTCTGCTGGTGAAGTCGTCACTGATGCCAGAGAGAACATCAGTAGGATGCAGAGAAAGGCATTCTCAGCTGTGATGACCAGAGCTCAGGCCAAGAGGCACCAGGACGTGGTCACCAAGTCCAAGCTCAGTGCAACTGTTGATATGACTCAACCCCAAGTAACCTCAGATGTGTCTAGTGCGAACCACGTAGCAGGACACAATGGACTCTCACCAAGACGAGTACCTGCTGGCTCAGCTGTTGAAAATCTTCTGGACGTAAAGACATTCAGCAGCTTGTCCAGACTGGTGGGTGTTGTAGCTTGGGTGAGAAAGGCCGCCGACAAGTGGTTAGGCCTGAGGTGCCAAGCTGTTAATCAAATAGTAAGTGAGGAATCACGCCCTAAAGAGGAACCTCAAGCACTTTTACTCACTTCTGAAGATCGTGAGTATGCCTTCAGAACCCTTTGCCTGGCAACTCAAGCAAGTGTAACGTTCTCAGACACAACCCTCAGTCGTCTTGTGGCGATAAGAGAGGAAGATGGGCTCATCATGTGTGGGGGAAGGATCCAAGCCTTCAAGGAGGACAAGGCAGTAGTGCCCCTCCTTCCTTATGAAGCATGGATATCCACATTGCTCGCCCAGGAAGCTCATGCTGTGAACCACGAGGGTGTGGCAGGAACACTTCTAAGAATGAGAAGAAAGGCTTGGGTAGTCAAAGGAAGACGAATTGCCAACAGAGTAATTGAAAACTGTGTACCCTGCAGAAAATCAAGGGCAAAGCACTGTCAACAGCTGATGGGTGACTTACCCCCAGAGCGGTCCAGACCAGCAGCTCCTTTTGAATTCACAGCCGTGGACCTGTTCGGGCCTTACGAAGTAAGAGACGAGGTGAAAAAAAGAGTGAGACTAAAAGTCTGGGGCGTTGTCTTTAGCTGTATGGCATCCAGAGCCATCCATGCTGACATTGTGAGCGACTTGTCGGCAGAAGGATTTCTGCTTGCCTATCAACGGTTTACATCTCTCAGAGGACATCCGAGCAAGGTATGGTCTGACCCAGGCACAAACTTTGTAGGGGCCAGGCCAGCCCTTGATGACCTCTATAGATTCCTGGAGCACCTGGAAAGGTCGGGAATTGAAGAGAAGGCCACTAAGCATGGCACAAAGTGGTCCTGGAAGATTCACCCTGCAGACTCACCTCACAGAAACGGAGCAGCTGAAGCAGCAGTCCGGACTGTGAAGAGAGCCTTGCAGAACCTAGGTGGAGATGGAGTCTTCACATGGGAAGAATTCCAGACTTTCATTTACATGGCTGCCAACTTGGCCAATGAAAGGCCAATAGATGCAAGAGCACAAGTTCAGGAAGATTGCATTGAATTTGTCACGCCTAATTCACTCCTGCTGGGACGAGCGCACTCAAGAGGAGACCCAGGAGATTTCCAATTCGAGGGTTATCCTTACAAGAGACTACGAGTCATCCAGTCTGAGGTGAACAAGTTTTGGAGAAAGTGGTGCCAATTAGCAGGCCCAAATCTGTTTCTCAGAAGCAAGTGGCACACCAGAGAGAGAAATGTGGCAGTAGGCGACGTGGTCTGGCTTGCTGACCAGAACGCTGTAAGAGGCCACTTCAAGTTGGCCAAGGTGATCAGTGTGAATCCTGACAAAGAAGGCATAGTGAGAGATGTTCAAGTCAGGACATATCCCAGCTATCCTGTCGAGACCAAGCGACCAGCCCTCGGGAGAAGCACAGACAGGACAGCGAAGGCGGGGAGGAAGTCCACCACCAAGATTCCTGCTACAGTTCTTCACAGAGACGTGAGGCGTCTTGTCGTCTTAGTTCCAGTGGAGGAGCAGAGCGAGCAGGCGAGTCCAGAGGCTTCAGCGGCTGAGTGACCTGGGTGACGTGACCTCCTTGGGTTCCCTAACCAGGAGCTCAAGTGGGAGGTGTGCTGCTGAATCCAGGCTGTATCCTTTTGAAAAAAAATGAGGACTTTTATGTAGAAACTCATGAGACTCTTATGGGACTTTTATGTTGACACCTGTTTAGCAATAGGAACAGGAAGTAGCTTATAAGTGCAGGATTTTTGCATTGTCATTCTGATAACCTTGGGAGCACACCAGTGGAGTGTAGTGTGATGCTTGGAAGTTCATGAAGGGGTTTATTTGAAATGTAAGCAGTTTGGGGAGGCCACTGGTGAGTGATTTCATGGTTTTATTTCATTTCATGTAAGAAGGAATTCGTTGATAGATTTAAAAAGTATGTTACTTGAAGGAAAATTGTAGGTCGAATTTCAATGCTCAGATGTTAAGATTCATGTAGCTAAGGTGTGTGTAGCTCTGTTTTTTAGTCATTTCATTGCTATTAGGGAATTTAGTAGCTTATATGGTGTCCTTTTTTCTTTATTTTAAAGGTTTTCAACCTGATTACTTCTGCTTCTTTTGTTAATAAAAAACCAAGAAAGGAAGAATTCGAGTTGATCCCTGTTTGCCCCCAGAACGGCTTATGCCTTTTTCAAGTTTGGGCTGATTTTAAATAGAATACCCCGGGAAACTTGACAGTTGAAAACCATATGCCGGCTATCGACAACCATCACTGTGAGAAAACTGTGCAAGTTTAAATACATTGCCGTGCCAGTTGATGTCAAAGAGGCTGTAGTGCTTAAAGGACAAGAAGATTAAGGGCTTCAGTGTGTCCAGAAAATATCATACAAAGGCAGCACGTGTTTGAGCATAGAAATATCACAAAAACAAGATGGCTGAAGATGCACTAGGCAAGTCGGTGGATCAATTAAAGAAAGAAAGGACTGTGGCAAGGAGCTCATTCACTAAGCAAGCTAATTTCCTCAAGAGGAGTGCTGGTGATATGACTGAATTAGAGCTCAAGTCAGAATTTGCCAAACTTTCTGTTGATGCACGCCGAGTGTTTGAAACTAATGATGATTACAGAGCTGGACTAGAAGCAGAGCTTGAAGCCAGCAAAGCAGGTGGCGAAGAAGCTGAGCTTGATGAGGATAAAGTTTCTAATATCGAAATGGTTATCAATGAATGTGGGAATAAGCTTGCTGAGTTAAAATCCACTGTACAGACAAATTTATGGACCAGATATGGACAGCATGCGCTGCAGGCAGCTTTTGATGAAGCAGAGAAGGCTTGTTCACGAGCAGACAAAATAACTGTTGAAAGTGACAACTGCGAAGCCTATGAAGTGCATCTTGCTGTATTGGACAATCTAACCAAGGAAGCTTGTAGCACATTGGTGATGTGGGAAAAGTGGATCCCTATGGGAGATGACGGGTACAAGGAGCGATATAAGGCCTTGAAATCAGCCTGTATAGCACTTGAAATTAAAAAAGCAGAATTTATTAGAGCACGGCGGATGGATGAAGATAAAAAGAAGCTTACTATTCTAACCCCAGTGCTACCTGGACCAACAACGTCGATCATCAAGTTCAAACCAGCACAACTGCCAGTCTTTAGTGGCTGTAAGAGAGACTTTCACCGTTGGAGAGTGGATTGGCTAAGCCTCCAAAAACAAGGTGAACCAACGGGCTCTCCGGAAGTGAAAAAGATACAGCTGCTCAACAGTGTGGATGAGAAAATATCCAAAGATCTTCAACTGTCATCTTACAACACAGCAGAGGATATCGTCAGAGTACTGGAAAATAGGTATGGAAATAAGTACACCATTGCTCTGGAGATAGTTGAAGAGCTGGAGAAGATTCCACCCGTCAAGGGAAATCAACCAAGGAAAGTAGTAGACCTAATCCAAGCGATAGAGAAGGCGCTTACTGACCTAGCTGACCTGGGAAGGGAAGTACTGGAGCCATTAGGAACCCGCTCATGGTGAAGTCCATAGAGAGCAAACTTCCTGAGTTCGTAAAGAAGGACTGGCTTATGTACTTGGTGGATCCAAAGAATCTTGTGGACGAAGATAACCACTTTGACAAGCTTCTCAGTTTCCTGAAAAAGCAGGAAGAGATTTTCGAGAGATTGGATCACCTGAGAGCCGTGGATAAGTCAGAAAGACCAGACAAGAAGGTAAACAAAAAATATGCCTCAACTAAATCCAAGAAAAGAGAAGATGCTGATGAAGGGTGAATTATTTGTGGAGATGAGAAACACAAAAATAAACTGTTCTTCTGCAAGAAGTTTAAAAGACTGGCGGTGGCAGAAAAAGAACGCGCAGTGAAGAAGATTGGTGTGTGCAGGGAGTGCCTAGGGTGTCATAAAAGCAAAGAAGACTGCAAAGATGTCTGTGCAGGAATAAAAACTGCAAAAAGAAAGGCCCATCAGATCACCACTTCTTCCTCTGCCCTAAAGGAGAAGTCAAAAGCCAAATCAGTGACAAATCACAGAAAGACAGCAAGAGCAAAAAGGACTTTACTGAGGAACAAGAAGAGTTCCTGAGTGAGCTGTCACCGGAGTTAGAGAAGTGCAGGAAGGCCTTCACTAACAACTCATCAAAAGTTGCCTGTACTACCAAGTGTCAAGTTGGCCTGCTGAAGGAGTATGGGTTGATAGAGCTACCTATAATCATGATGCTTTTGGAGGTGACCGCCAACGCAGGGCAAAAAGTTGGTACACTGGTCGACCTCGCGTCGGATACAAATTATATAACCCATAAAGCGGCTAACAGGCTGAACCTCAGGAGTGAGAAGATTATACTTATTGTACACGGGGTCGGTGGAATGACTACAAAAGTAGTGACAAGAAGATACCTTCTGAGGGTTCGAGTCAAGACCTCAAAGGGGATGGAGAGAGCACATGAACTCATCTGTTATGGCCTGAATGAGATTGCAAAAGTCCACCAGGTGGTGAAGCCAGAACAGTTGAAGGTGTTCTTTCCTGAAGTTGACCTTGAGGACTTGAGGTGACCTGAAGAGATTGAGTTACTCATAAGCCACAGAGAGGAGAGACTTGCTCCACAATGTGTGAAAGTTGTGGGCGCTCTTGTCCTGTGGGACAGTCCTCTTGGAAAGATGATAGGCGAAGCTCACCCTGACCTGTTTGAGCAAGTGGATGTGGCTGCACGCAGGTCAAGGACGCACTTCGCTCGCGCCATGAGGACAGTTGCTGTCAAGTACGAAGAGATCCCTGCTGCAGTGCTGCAAGACACCAAGGCTGAACCCAAGCACACAGCTGTAACTCACCGGGAGTTCCTGAAGTGGTGGAGCTGGGACAGCATCGGTGCTGCCTGTGAGCCCAAGTGCAGTGGCTGTCGGTGCGGGAACTGCCAGCCGGGTGGAAAGGAGATGATTCTCACTGAAGAAAGGGAGCTTGAGATCATAAAAGATGGCCTCACTTATGTCATTAGTGATGAACATGCTGAGACTCCGCATTGGGATGCAAGATACCTTTGGATAACAGATCTAGCTTCCCTTCCAAATAATCGGAGTGGAGTTGAGGCCACCTTTTTAAGAACAGAGAAAAGACTCCAGAAGGAACCTGAGTGGCTCGCTGCTTACACAGCTCAAGTTCACGAGATGGTGGAGCAGCAAAGAGACTCACAAAGGAGATGACTGATTCCTGGAAGGGACCAGTGTGGTATGTAAGCAACCTAGTAGCTCCAAATCCCCATTCTGTCACCACCCTGGTATGCCTTGTGTGGAACAGCAGTCAGCAGTTCAAAGGAGTGAGCATGAATGACCTATTGCTGAAAGGCCCAGACTTGTTAAACCCCATCAGAGCCGTCCTGCTAAGGTTTAGGAGTGGGGAGCATGCAGCCATTGGAGACATCCGGAAGATGTATAACTCTGTGTGGCTAGAAGAGTGTGAAATGCACTTGCACAGATTCCTTTGGAGAGACAGGCAGGATGAGGAGATTGGAGAATTCGTCATCATGAGAGTGAATATAGGTGACAGGCCTGCTGGTTGCATAGTACAGCTGGCTATGCGAGAAACAGCAAGGCTCCCCAAGTTCTCTCACCTGGGAGAGGCATGCAGAGCGTTGGAGGAGAGCAGCTATGTCGATGACATACTCATGTCCCACAACAATGCAGACCGCTTGACTGAGATCACCAATGAAATTGAGGAGATCCTGAAGGCTGGAGGTTTTTTTTCTGAAACCCTGGGTCCGGTCAGGGCAAAGTGGGAGGCATCAGAGTGTTGAGGTATACCTCAAGACAGAGGCTCCATCCAATGCTGATAAAGCATTCATGTTGCTGAACCAGATGAGGGACGAGGATAGCAAGGCCTTAGGCATTGGATACCTGGTAGAGGAAGATATACTCTACATGATGTCTTCGATCAACTTCTCAAAAAGAAGGGGAAAGATAAGGACAGGCCAAGACCTCCTGATGGAGGAAGTTCGATCAACACACCTAATCCTCTGACTCGAAGAGAGCTCCTGAGCCAGATAGCTGGGCTCTATGACCCCATTGGTCTGGTCAC
>JAODJS010000021.1:18014884-18026137 GCA_027576325.1 Sciades assimilis | reverse complement strand
AAAAAACCTTTTTCCTACCTACCGACCCTATTTTAGTATTTCATGTTACCTGAAACACACCATGTTTAATAAATCATTAACACACTGGAGTTGTATTTTCAAGAGGTTGGACAAGGGCCTGTAAGCACTGCATTTACACATGGCAATGAAATTCTGTGTAACGCCACTGCCAGCCTGACTGTGTGTAAAATAAAAAAAAAGAGAAAACAGAATCCTCAAACTTGTAACTTGTGGATTCTGGTCTTGTGAGAAGAAGGCCTGTTTAGGGAAAGTTGAAGGGGCGTGGCTGTGTGCGCGCGAGCTGCTTTTGTTTATGCGCTGATGCTGAACAGTAAACTTGCCTCGAGCCCAAAGAGCACGAGCTTCACTCAGCTCAACTGGCGGGTTTGTGCGCGCGTGGACGAATATTCCTCATTTCTAGCACCTTCTCTTTCCGTAGTTTACTTTAGCCTAGCTTGAGGCGACGCGCAGGCAAAACTGAAACGGCCTCTTTGAACAACTTAATTCCTGTAAAATAATAACGAGGGGAAAAAACAAACAAACAAGTACAACTAAACGACTGTCTATACTGCTGCGGGTGAGCTCATGAAATGTCATAGAAAAGTGATAAACAGCCCTAATCTCCTCAAACTAGCTGGTTAGCTAACTCATTAGCTTGCTTGGTGAGTAACATTATGTGACGCCGAGCATTAAAAAGTCTAACTCTTTTCACGGCCCAGCAACGACATGATACGTAAAGGATATATTAATGTCTAATTTACTCACCTTTTCACGAAAGCAGGATAAACACGAAGGTTTGTCAAATATATATATATATATATATATTACGTGAGCATGAAGCTAACCAGAGAGCTATCCATATTAGCGTAGGCTAGCTAGGTCGGCTGTGGTATCATTGGTGCTGCAGTTTCAGCAGGAGTTCGCTCCCCTTTTCTTTCAGGGGGAAACGTCACATTCCTGCCCGTCGTGACTAACTGCTGTAACTTGTACCGAGAAAAGTCTTTGAAAATGTACCCGGTATATATATATTTTAAAAAAATATATATCTATATCTTGCCGTATCGGAGCTACAGCTCCTTTTCTGGGCTAGTTGATGTTTACATGTTCTATCCCAGCATGCTGTTCGCGTAGCCCTCAGGATATCTACTTTGACTGACGAGCCCAAAAGGCTCTGGCTGACTCCCAGGGAGCTCCTAATTTAAAAGTGGAACCACGTTTAATCCCAATCCGTATAAGTGCATTTCTATAGACAGGAAAACATTATGACAATCAGTTATCAGTATCATGTACGTGTTGAATTGTTTGTATGCGAGTCCATCAGATAGACTTTTACTCTGGTTTTATTCAGACACCAAATGAAACAACACACTGAACATGTTCAGACACATTTAATTAATGATTCCAGTTCATATCAGTTATATAGGACAGCAACAAGAAATAAAACACAACTTGGGTGTTTTAAGTTAGAAAAAAAAAATAAATACCTTAAAAAGGAAGCTATAACAATAGCATCATACAGACCTTCACTGAAGGGATAGAATGCTCTAGTTTCAGATCTACATAATTTCAGAATATCTCATTCAGAAGGAATGCAAATCTTTGGACTAACATGTTTAAATTAGGGATTATGCAGTTGTTTTAGTTTTTCTTTTGGGTCCGAGCATAGAGAGGAAACCGTTTAAGCGATATCACATGAGCAAGAGTGTCCTACTGAATATCAGCACAAGTGTGATTTGGCCACAGGTAATCACAGCTGTGCTGATATTCAGTACAGGAGCGCAGTTGCGAGTGTGATATTGCTTTTATACAACAGTTCTATAAACAAGAACATCGAGTAACTGACATTTCAGACAAAATATGGCCAAATATTTTGTTTATTTTTGTTTCGTCAATGAAAATACTGTAGTTCTCAAGAAGCCACAGCTGGATAGAGTGGTGCGTGTTGCCAACAATGGCTAGACTGACTGATGGCCTGTACTAAGTGTTGGTATGGTTTCAATGTAACAAACTATTGCTAGACTTGAAATTTTACGTAGGGAACAGACAAGCGGAGTGATGCACAGAGTCGAAGGTACCAGTGTGGTTATACTCTTGGAACGCAGATTGTCTGTTGTATAATTTAATATATACTCTCTACTATTGACTTTTGTTCAAATACTCATTTATCTCCAGCTCAAAAATCTGAAATGATTTTACCTATAACTGAAAAAGAGCCTTTTATTCAGTTGAGCAAGGTCATCACGCTCTTTGCTCTACACTACTTTATAAAACTAGTCTCAGATTTTTCTTTAATACTAAGTCTTAGTTCGTGATGTATACATTTGTTTATATGTTTTGTGTAACAACAGATGGCGATAGAAAACACATAGCAAAAGGTGGCTTTTGCAAAGCTTGAGGTCATACCTTAAAGTTGTTTAAAACAGTATGATGGCCTGGCTATAGTACAAAACAGAATTTATCATCTAAATCAAACAAGTTCACCGTGACACTGTAACAAACTAGAAAGCAGCTTGATAATTTTGAAAGAAAGCAGACAAAATGTTAAAAGCAGATACTTAGAAGTGAAATGCCCTCACTATTCAATAGCTCTCACATTGGCCTAGATGATGTCTGTTTTCCTTATGTGGCTAAGGACTGTACTAAATTCCAGTGTTGAAATGCATAAATCTGAAATAGTTAATGTTACCCAGTATTAAATTATGAGAAGTGTTAACAGTTAATAAACACATTGTTACGGAATACAAACTGTCAAATAAATTAAACATGTGAAATAGCGCAGAAGCATGTGTATGAAGAATTATCTACTAAAAAGGCAGTTGGATTTGGACTAAGCCTAAAGAGAGAAACACTCCTGCTTTCTGAAGCCGGTAGGTTCATGTCTCAGGTAGCTTTAAATTTTGACTCAGTTAGATAATCTATCAGTCTGATGTGGACTGAAATGAACTAAAATGGAGGTATTTGACCAGTCATATTTGAATAAAATTCAGCAGGTTTTGCAAAGGTAATATTCCTTTGTTGTAACGTTTAAAACAGAATCCTTTCCTTTACTATTACAACAATTTTATGGTTTGAGGTAGATCTCAGTGGGGCAGGAAAATATATTCAATAGTGGTTAGATGATTAAAAGGTAAAACAGAAGAATATGAATAACAATGAGAATTAATCGTATAGAATAAACCTCATATCTAATGCCGTTATTAGGACTGACAGGTGATTTCTGTACCCATCTTGTAAGTTACAATTTCCTAACTTGCTTCTGAAGCACCATTGGCTTCCTATTTAAAAGGGAAGGTGTTGTTCTCTTAGCTGTCTTATCCACTACCTGCCCTATGGATCTTAAACCTCTGACACCACCTGCCCTGTTCTTTGTTGCCTGTTCTAACAGTCCTGGTAAAAACACTCTGTGGAAACAGCCTCTGGCCGTTTATCTGGGTTGCACTTCTCTGGCTCCACGGTCTTGCCTGTGTAGTCTATGCACAGCACGCTGCGCTGGCGCTCACCGGCACCACAAGTCCGAGAGCAGGTTGACCACTGTCCCAACTGCCATACAGGACAGGGCAGATCACCACACGGTCGGATGTCGGTTGGCCGCAGCTCCATGTCGCATGAAAAAGACAGGGCTCCTGTTCTGTCCTGACACTCAACACTCCTCCTGGACCAGCCAGCACCACAGCTCTTAGAGCACATGGACCACTCACCCAGGACCCATTCGGCCCCTCCAAATGGTAGGATGGCATGTGGGGAGAGGCTCCTCTCTGCCTCTGGCTTGCTGAAGGGAAGGTCCCGGGGCAGGTAGAAGGTATATTTAACCCTGGGTGGTGAGGTGTCACCTGCTGTTGACAGAAGCTGGATGGTGATGGTTTGTTGGAGTACCTGGAAGCTGAGAAGCCGCTCCAGAGTAGTGGATGAGCCACTGTATCGAAGGACAGCACCACGCACTGGAATGTCCTGTTCAGCCGTGGATACTGAGAAATTCCCATTGAGAATGTAGGTTTCATCCTCGGCCTTCACTGCCAGGTAGTTACCATCATGCTTGATGCCATGGTGGCTACGCTGCTTGATGTCAATGTTGGTGGCCCCAGCAGGAATGGTAATTATGTCATTGTATCCAAAGCTGTGGAAATATAATACTATTTGTAAAAGAGCTTCATTCTTTTTATACCAGCAGAAGTACTTTTCCAGCTGTTCCAATCTTGTAATATTTTGAGAGATTTTCCTCACTTACGTAGCTTTGTTTAGAGTACCACTGATTTTTCGGCAAGTTGCCCCGTTTCCACCACAGACGCCACATTTGTCCAGTCTAAGATTGGAGCCTATGACCTGGTCACAGCCAGCCTTGATGCACTGTCCTTGGACACAGATTGACGTAGTATCTGGACCGCAGGTTGTACCATCCACGACCTGATCAACAACATCAACAGCAGATGTTTTCATGTGCTTACAGTTAAAAGTACAAAAACAGCTGTTCAGGATCTACATTTCAACAATGTACAAAATATCAGTATTAGGAAAATGAGATTATAGACAGGATTATGGGGCTCAGATTTCACATTTTGCTACAGAGCAAATATTTAATGCTTTTGAGTTTAATGGAGTGCAAAAATATCATCAGTGCTGTAGAAAGAAAGGAATCTCAAGAAGGATTCAAATATCAAGTTTAATAATTTGTTAGACACAGTGAGAAAGAACAGGTCAACATGGTTCATTTATTAAAACAACATTGAATCAAAGACTAGTGAGAAAGTTGCACCTTGGCTTCAAAGACTTTAAATTCATTGCTGTGCTTGGCTTTGCAGAAGAGTTTGCACCGATCCCTGGGTGAAACACCAGCATACTTTGGGATCCACTCCTTTATTTTGCCATGCACATTTAAGTAACGATCACTGTTGTATTTCTCACACTGTTCCTCTCTGAAGCTCTTACCTGTGGAATTAAAAGTCCATTAATGAGCTAATACACACAGAATGAAATTTACAACTTTGAAATATATTAACTTTTACCTAAAAGCATTTCTGCACACAATAATGTTTCCCAAAAGAAGACAGAGTAGGACTACAGTGTTTATAAAATGCTACCATGATTTCCTGGGCAGGGTTGAATGTTGCAAGACTGGTATTTCACTCTCTGACCCACACAATAGGATCCTCCATTCTGTGGCACTGGATCTGTGCACTCACGATGAGAAAACTCAACCCCACCACCACAGGTTCGAGAGCATGGACCCCAGGCACCCCATTCGCCCCAGCCACCATTGACTGGTTCCTGAAACACAAGTAAATAAATCATGCATACACACCTCACTGATAATTAAAATATAGAGGGACTGAGGAAACAATAATCAAGTAAGCGACAAGGAAAAAGCATGGAAAAATGTTTAGAACAGACTACTGCTCCAAACATTCTTATATGCTTTTTTGCATGTATAATTTTCTCAAGACTAACTTGTATAATTTACATGAGGCTAAAGCACACCAATTTATCACAACTGATTTATCTAATTGCCCAGGCTTACCATGGGTTGCATTTGGTACGCTGAAAGAAGTATAATGCAAATCTCTACAGGGTTGACACCCTTGGCTTCGACCAACATTGACAAAAGCAGGATGATCAAAATATCTGTCCCCTTTTTTTAACTTCACATCCCTGTCTACTGATTTATATACAATCACTGTCCACTTTCATAGGAATACCTGCACATTCATGCAGTTTTCCAGTCAGCCGGTCATGTGGCAGCAGCGCAATGCAAAAATCATACAGATCAAGAGCATCAGGTAATGTTCACATCAAAATAAAGAAAAAGTGCAATCTCTGTGACTTTAACCGTGGTATAGTTGTTGATACAAAATTGGCTTGTTTGCATATTTCAGAAACTACTGATCTCCTGGGATTTTCACACACAAGCCTTTAGAATTTACACAGAATGCTGTGGAAAAAAAAAACATTCCGTGAGCGGAGGATCTGCAGGCTGAAACACCTTGTGAAGATAAGGAACAAACTGGTTTGAGCTGACAGGAAGTCTATAGTAACTTGAATAATCACTCTTTACCACCGTGGTGAGCAGAAAAGCATCTCAGCATGCGCAAAATATCAACCCTGAAATGGATGAGCTACAATAGCAGAAGACCACATCAGGTTCCACTCCTGTCAGTCAAGAACAAGAATCTGAGGGTGTCGTGGGCACAGATTCACCAAAACTGAACAGCTGAAAACTGAAAGAAAAAAAAAAAGACCAGGTGATTTTGTCTAATCTTTTCAGTTTCAATGAGCCTGTGCCCATGATAGCCTCTGATTCCTGTTCCTGGCTGACAGGAGTAGAATTAAATGTGGTCTTTTGCTGTTGTAGCCCATCCATCTCAACACACTTCTCGCTCTCTTGTTGCGTTTCTCTATCTCTCTGGCTACAGGAATGTCTGGCATTCATGAACAGGATTTTAAGTAGATTGATTATTTTACAAAGCTCTAAGAAAGGACCTGGATGGGGTCAACTGCAGCAGCTGGTTGGATTTCTAAAAGTGAATAATGAAGTCTGACTCGTTATCCAGACACATAAATTATATGCTTAATATGTCTGACCAGGTAAAAAGTAATCTTAATTTGACATAGAATTTGAATAAATTGAGACATTTCAGAAAGTGTCGGTGGTACATTTTCAGACAGTGAAGAATGATAGTAGTTATACAATAAAAAAAGCATTGCCCATATAGGGATTTGTATCTACTTACAGTATTACTAGCCAATAATTTGGCAATTACTAGAATTTTTGTTCTGATAAATCAAAATGAGTCTTACTCAAATTTGGCTCATGCTACACATACCTCCTCTCCATTCACTGCCAATAGGCTTGGCACACACACACCCCCACGGCAGCTATGGTCTTCACCACAGGGTGTGCCATCAGCCCAGGGCAGGCTCCCATTACGAGTAGTGCATTGCAGTTTGCCCTCTTCACGGCACCACAACTGGATGCATGCTTGGTCCTCTGGGGCATTGGGGCAGCGGGCAAACTCCTCTCCAAACGCTTGCTGGCACTGTTGGTCCAGACCAAACATTTGGCCTAGAGGCTCAGCCCTTAAGGGGATAGTCTGGTCTGGCATGTCCAGTAAGCAGTCACCTAAAGACAGTATGTGCACACATAAAACTGCTTTGGTAATAAATTACACATGCCATTCTTTACAAATCAAGAGACAGTCATGCCCCTTTAATTATACTCTTTAACAGATCTGCTCTCTTTTATCCACCATTCATTGACATCATCAGCACTAGCATCTATAAATTAAGTTGGTTGAAACCACCTTTTATTTGGAGTAAACAGATGTGCACATTTGTAGCTGGAGGGAAGTATTTTCATGATGTGCGTAAATCAATATGGTGTCATCTGGAGATTTCCATTGTGTAACCTATAATAATATAATTGCAGCTCCAGTCAAACTCACTTCAGAACAATCGTTAACACCGGTCCTTATACAGCTCTAACTCGCACAATACCATCATATCTCATGTGTGTCTCATGTACAATGGCAGTTACTTCTCCACAGGGTATTTAAGCTCCCAGACTCATATTTGAATTCTTAAGTGCTTCAGTCCATAAGTATTTGGACTGTTTTCAGCACTCATTTTTACAGCTTGCATGAGTAAAATAATTTTACAAATTTAGACTTTGCAGTTTTATTAGTGCTCTTGTGTACCTGTGGCCAGAGCAAGTTCAGCAGAGGCTGCCTATGCCTGCCAATAGCGGCATCTGAGTGAGGGAAAACAGCTATTAAAGCTGGAATGTGTTAGTCACTGAGGATGACACAAGGAAGCGGGAGTAAAGAGCTCAGACTGAAATACTGACAGATAAATCAGTCTCAGGCAAAATATGTTTGCTATTTTTCAAATGCACTCTCTTTTTCTGGCTTTGTGGGAGTGCCCTACTGAAGCATGAGGTATTCTCCTGGGAGACTGTATAGACAGTAAACATGGGAAACTTTGAACAGATCCCTGTAACAATATCAGACATGCCTGGCATGTGTCGGTCACCTGACTACATTACGCTGTGGTAAGGGCAAAAACCACCCAGAGAGAGAGAAAGAAATGAAAAAAGAGAGCATACTCTACATAGGTGGTTAGTTTTGACATTCTCAGCAAAATTACACAGTGTGGTTTTCCAGGTCTGTTATTAGTGGTTAGGGAGCAAGTACAGGCAGAATAGACATATGAAAAAAGTGTGACTGAACTTGTAAAACAGAGACCTCCATTTTATAGATTTCCACTGCACTGTTTGTTTTCTGTGGCAAATTTCCATTAACTAAATAATGACAACTTTAAGATTTAGGATAACTGTCTTGAAATGGTTACTGAATTATTCTGGGGTGTTTTTTTTGGATCTTGAAACATGAACTGCTCTTGTGCCAAAACCAAAGGACCACTCAAAAACCTCATCTTAAAAAGAGTCAAGTAACTTTAAAATAGGCATGGCTTTGTTTACATTTGCATGTTATTAAATACTTTCACACATACTTAAAATGCTGTTCCTCCAGTGCTCTTACATGCATCTTAAATATTCTAACATGTTCTTATACCATAAAAAAAGAAATTGCTCAATGCAGTCTGCCCCCTTGTTTGAGTTGTATGGTCACTCTATCATCAACTTCTTGGTAAAAAAAAAAAACAGTGTCATATCTCTATATGTCTCTAATATCCCTTTTCAAACATAAGCATTCTTCAGTCCAATAATTTCTCTCAATTAATGTCAGAGCAGTGTTTTCCTTTTCTTTGTTCCTGTGACTTCATTATCTTCAGTCACGATACTTGCAGCAGCTGCATTTAGACATGCAAAGACCAACAAAAATAATTTGGATGACCAAATGACTGAGACAAATTGTTTTTCCCAATGCTCATCAACACTGGCTCATGAACTGTCTGTAAACTTTCATGCAAACATGACTGAATCAGTATAATGATTTAGGCCATACCATGCCCATTGTCGAAGAACTCTGTGATGTAAAGGGCACTGCATGGTGACCAGGGAAGTGTCTTGTTGAGATGGACAAAGAAGGGAGCCATTAGGTGATGTCCGTCAATATCACCAAACAATTTCTCACATGTTTTGGAGTCATCATGGGGCATGCTTAGTACATGGCCTATGAGAAAGAGAAAAAAGTTTGTGTCTAAATACTATGACACTTGGACCATGAGGCTCTGTATTAAACACACACATATATATATATATATATATATATATGGAGATAAATGTTAACTTTCATCAGAACATCTGTCCTTTAAAGACAAATATCATAACCGCGTATGAAGGAATGCCTGTTTTGCACAGCTGCTACTGAAACTGGTTGTTTGGCAAGATGGTTTTATGTGAACATAATCATCCGTGACATACTTACTGGGAATTTAATTCCAACAGCTTTGCAATTAAGGTGATCTAATGGAATAAAAATATTCCCTTAAGCCATTACAGATCAGCGATTCTGTAATGGTGCAAATGTGATCATGGAAACTGTTCAAGTGAAGCTGAGACGGTTAGAGACACATTAATGAATGGCTAAGTCTAAATTTGGACTGTCCACTCTGGTCCAGACACTCAGCGAGCGTGAGATGTCAGACGGAGGCATGGGGTGGAATTTGGTGGCATTTGAGTATGCATGCATGTGTCTGTGTGTATGTGACCTGTACCAAGCTCATGTGACACTGTGAAGGCTGCCTGAAGGCCGTTGTCCTCGATGACTGAACAGCTTCTTTTGGGGTCACACATGGTTCCCACATCAGCTACACCAAGGGTGTCACAATGCTGATGTCCACAAATATCCTGGAGGGGCAAAATCCAGACAGCACAGAAAAAGAGACGGAGTGAATAAGGGATTCATTAGGAAGATGAACAGGTTGAGACAGCAACCAGAGGAGAAAAAAGAAATGAGGAGAGGAGGGACAGATTTTAGACACTGATATCCAGACATCGCTCCATTAATTCCAGACAGACCTTTTTCCCCCCAAGAAGGCTCTTGCCAGCAAAACATATTTGTCAGTGTTTCCATCGTAAAATGAAGCAAATACATGGCAGACTAAAAAGAGCGAGGGAGGATTTTTAACTGTGTGATGGCTAGTCTGCACAGTGTACTTCCAGAACTGAGGCCTTTCTCAAGTGTGTGCCACTCCTGACCTGAGCAACCTTGCCCATGAAAGAGGGCTCCACAGAAACCTTTGGAGAAAAGTAGGGATGGTTTGCATCTGCTAAACATCTGGCTCATCCATTTGAGATAAACATGAATTTTGTTGTTTTTAGTCACAGGATGTCTGGCCAAACATCAGCTTTAAATTCAGCTCTTTTACTTCTGCACTTGGCAGAAGTATAGTCTCACACATTCTGTCTGCTCTGACTGAAGAATTAACTCTCCAGTTCACCATGTGGTAAAAATTCTGCTGTTTTTTTCTCCTGTGTTGGAGTATCTTGGGTCGAAAATGCAAATGGAAAGGTGTAGTTCCTGAAACGATTAGGATGATTGTTGCTGTCCACCGTTTATGATAAATTTGTTTAGTTCTCAGAGAAATGTTGTAGAATTAAGTGTTGTTTATTGTCCCTCCCAACAGTCTGAGTGATTGAATGACCTAGATAATATGAATAGCAAATATGAGCTGAGATGTTCTACTTCTCACATTACCAGAATCTTTCACAAGTCCAAAGCTAAACTTGAATCAAAACCAGCAGGCAAAACCTGATCACCACAGCAATCATAACATCATTATTACCTACCAAATAAAGAGAGTAATCGAGGAATTAGGAATGTATGGTAGCACAGCAGCTAGTATTGCTGTCTCACTGATCCAGAGTACCCATTTTGATACTGAGCACTGGTTACTGTTATAAAGAACTTGGATTCTCACAGTGTCCATGTTGGTTTCCTCAGGGTTTTCTAGTTTTTCTCCCAATACTCAAAAGCATGCCAGTAGGTTTATTGGCTACTCTAAATTGCCCTTAGGTGTGTGTGTGTGTGCGCGCGCAGAATGGTGCTCTGTCATGAACTGACCGGGATAAAGTGGTCGCTGAAGATGAATGAATTAAGGAATCTTTAATATTTAATGTTAAAGACTGTTATTGCATGAAAAGGGATGACACCATAGACCAAACCAGTTTTTTTTTTAATTTGGCACATTCGAAACAGATAATGACTCACCTCCCTTGTAAACAAAATAGCTGTGTCATAATGCTCAGGGTGCCGTGGACTTGCTGGGTTAAAGAGCTGTTGCCAGGTGCAGAAGTTGCGT